>JACXGI010004740.1:0-14267 GCA_016801175.1 Esox masquinongy | reverse complement strand
AAGGATAGACAGTAGTAGTGACCCTGGCACACTCTTTAAACCTCCTCTCCTGTCTCTTTACCTCTCCAAGTGTTCTTTCCCTGCTCCCCCCTCAGCACATGGGCTCAAGATGCTTGTCTGAGTTTTTCCACCCTCACCTGGATGCAAGTGATTCAGTCTGCTTTGATATGCTGCTCTCCCAGTCCACAGAACTGGATGTGTTCCATACCGTTAGCCACATGTCATTCTGAGCTATTTATAAAGAGCTGCTGTTCTTCAACCAGACATGGTCAACAGCATGGACTCATTAGCATACTCTACCTGTTTTCTCTGAGAAATTTGTCCAACAGAGAACATTAACCTCTAGACATATTGTTTCAGAAACAACCAGTGAGCCTGGCTTTAATTGGAACCTTTCTTACCTGAAGGAACATGTTTTCACTTGGGTTTCTTTTTCCTTTAGGTAAATTGCCTTTTTCTTTTCATCTCTAATTCAGGACTTACCTTGATGGGTGCGTTCAAATGCTTACACAGTATAAATGCTTATACACAGTCTTCAGAAGCACACAGTCTGGATGCGGCTGTACAGTAGACTAGACACCCTGTTGAGTTGTGGAATGCTGAGTGTCTCAGGGCAGGCGTTTGATCATGTTATCAGGGAGTATTCATGTGTGAATGGGGTCCTCCACATCTCGGGAGGGTCTCAGAGGCTGACACACTGAGAGACGGGGCACTGACAGACAAAGGCGATAAGCCGCAGGTAACATAGGAGTCTTTTTAACATTTGCCGGCATCAACATCATCACATACACATACACACACAGGAAAAAGAAACAAAAGGGGTTAGTGTGTGACGTCAAGGTCAATATTTCTAAATGGATTCATGTATATTTAGAACAGACATTTTTCTGGCTTTCCATGTTTAGTTTCAGGAGTAAAAGTCTACATAAACACACTTCACATAACTCCATCTAACAACAACAAAAAATCTGTGTCTTTTAAAGTGTAACATCAAGCATGGGCACTGCATATTTCTTTGTAGTAGTAGCCAGTCTGTTTGTGTTTCAGTCGACTACTCAATCATTTATAGCCATGCTAAACAGTCAAATGACGGTATTTCTTTATTTGTTTTTAGTTGATAATAACATAACACAGTATAATACCATGAGTCCTGTCAACAAAACAATTGTCTATTATAATTTCATGTTAGTGAAATACAGGTGTATGTTAGAGATATTTAATGTAATATGTGTGTGTGCCTGTGTAGGTTGTGTGCGAGAGAGAGACTTGATGGCTTATCAACCTTCAGAGATGCAATGCTGTTCTATTGTATAGTAGCCTGTCTATCCCACCAGATGGCAGTAATGGCTCAGTTAAAGGTGGAGTTACTGACTGACGGTTATCATTACACCCAGAGCCGGAAAACAAGCCTTAGCAGTGTACACTGGTAGCACTTTATTCACTAACGTCACTCTCTCTGAACATTTGAAGTGTTTGTTTCCTTTGCTTTGTATGAGCTGTGGCCTTTTTGGATAATGTCAACAACACTGTGTGGGTGACTGCTTGTGAATTATTCTGAAGAACACTGGTTCTGTCCTTGTGTGGGGAGGTCAGACAGATTTTTTTGGGGATTCATATAGAAAATTTGTTTGATTGGAATGATTGTTAAATAACCTATTGCAGACATACAATAGTACCCTATTCACCTACCACTAATATCACTGAGCTGAGAAAGAGTAGGATAGGAGTTTTGACTGTTAGACTTCATTGACCTGCGTCATAAGTTGTGTTCCCCTACTCAGATGTTGCACGCATCAGCCAAAGTCCCCCAAGAATAAAGACAAAGCCATGTGACATACATTCCTATGAAAAGACTCTAGCGCATTTGTAGCCGAGGAAGTCAGGTTAAGGTGATGTTCAAATCTGAGGAGTTCCTTAGACAGGGCCGTAACCCTAAATTGTACAAAATTCAGAGGCAAGAAAACATGTTCCCTGATCAGTGCTTCATGATGTACCTGGATTTCAGGCATAGGCTATGGATCTATATACATACTGGACCATTCCTGATTTTTCTGTTAATATTGTGACAGTCCTTATTTTTGTTTTCAGTGTATTTTTCTCTTTTTTATGTGAGCTCCAACTTTTCCCCATTGGGTTGTTTGATGACTTTCATGGTGGCTTATGTGTTTGACTTCAGAAAATCTTTATCAAATTTGTCTCAAAGTTCTGCTATTGTCAAATTATGCCAAAACAGAGGATGTCAGAACATTACCAGGAGCCTACAGTCTTTCATTGCATTTAAGAATCACTGATGTTAAGCAGAAATTCTCATGAAAATACAAAGCGTTTTTTTTCACCATTTGTAACATCTGTATATCTATATATATGCGTGACATTAATGTATACAGTTGACTGTTGTAGTACCCAAATAACAGGGACCCGTTTTACGTCAACACTTAAAACTACTGGCTGAAATTATACAAAAACTCGACAATGCATGTTTAATAGTAGGCATGGCAAGTTACTTAGGGAGTGCTCCTCTAAATCTCTTCTCCTCAGGGTAATAATCAGGAGAAATATATTGTGCCACAGGTATTTTCACGGCTCACCTTCAAATCATCCATTAGGGCGCCTGTGTGAATTACATGCAGAGATGCAGAGTCGGGCTGGGCCGTGCTGCGCTTGGTAGTTAGGAAGGCCCACTGGGCTATCCTCTGCCTGGTTTCCCCTACATAAGCTATCAGGGAATGGCTAATGTTCCCACTCAACAAACTAGCACCCAGACTGTAGTGGAAAACTGAATACCAAGCTGCGGGATAACTGAGACAGATCGGCATAGCTTGTAAAGACATTATCTAACTGGAAGAGACGCGAGAGTCCCAGAACAGTGGATTTATCTCTCCAGCACCTTGGTAGTGATTCATTACTGGTAACTTGTTGACTGCCGGTGCTTCTGCCATGCTAAATGATTACTCTAGCTCTGCTGTAACCGTGCAGGCTATGTGACTTATCAAGAGAAGCAGAGTCTAAGAGTGAGACCGGAGAATGAGAAACACTGTTTAGCCTACCATGTTGGCCAGAGCAATAGGCCTACTCAAGTCTGTAAGCAAATTGAGCGGCCGCCGTCGTGTCACGTTCTTTTTTCACAGATAAAGTGAACTTGTTGGAACATCTATCCCCGCTGGCAGTGAACAACGCGAACGCGTCCTTATCTGTGGGGATCCAGACGTGTCCGACTCTTCACGTCGGCCTGTACGCCACTCTTGCATTGCCCACGTACCAGGCGTTTGGACCACGGTACTGTCCTACATACTGTTATCTTACATGAAACAATGTAACATTGTTATGAGTGTTTGTCACCTCGTGTTGTGTTCCTCAGGTTTGCGGATGAGTTCAGCGTGCTGATGGAGCTGTGCAGCGTTCAGCAGGAGGAGAGCACCCTGGTGACCGTGCTCAGTCCTTACAACCACATCCAGCTCCAGCTCCGCCTCAGGCCACACGCTCTCACGTTCATCTCCACCCGTCATAGACATTACGAGTACGACGCCACTTCTAATACGGTTAACATGATTTCTGTGCAACGTTTTTTTTTCCAGCGAATCTAGCGCAAATTAAGAGTTGTTTTCTGCTTGTCCAAGCGAACAACAGGAGTGGACTTCACCAGCGGAATCCCCTGAACGCTGCAATGTCCTCCACCCAATCCCACCCTGCTAGTTTACTTTGCTGCAACTAAAATTGCCCTCAATGCTGCAGGAGTTTTTGAATCTGAGTCCAGTAACACCACCCCAAACCCCATGTCCCTCCAGGTTCCCAGTAGGTGTCCTGTCAGATGGCCAGTGGCACCGGGTGTCTCTTGGAGTGTCCACCAGTTGGCTGGCCCTGTATGTGGACTGTGAACTGGTGGAGAGGGTGATCTGGACGTACCCTGAACAAGACATTACCACAGACGGCCTGCTGATGCTGGGAGGCATCCTTGAGGGCTTTGAGACCCCATTTGAAGTAAGAACTGATCAGATGTTTGATGCTCAGATGCTTCATATAGAATGTTCACCAGTCACTGTATAGTAAATAACAATCTGAATCGGTTCTGTTCCTCATTTCTTTTCAAACAATTGATGTATTTTGAGAAAAGGTGCCTGCCACTAAGAGTGTAGGGGTAGATATCCCGTCTCGCCAATTAGTAGGGAGTTATAAGTTTGACCTTTGCACTTCACTGAAGTTGTCTGTTGGTATTGCATTTGTAATACTATACATAAAGAGATAAATTAAAGGAAAAGAGCGCTGTCTGATTCGTCTGCCTAAAATCTCCCATAGGTCTTCCATTGGGTTGAGATCTGGTGACTGCGAAGGCCATAGCATGTGATTCACATCATTTTCATATCAATGAAAATTCAATCCATTCAGTGACCCCTCATGCCCTGTGGATGGGGTCATTGTCATCCCGGAAGAAACCACTTCCATCACGATAGAGATGTTTCATCATAGAATTAACATGATCACTCAGAATAACTTGGTCATGATTTGTAATGATTGGAAGAGCACCCAAACCATGCCAGGAAAATGCCCCCCAAAGTGCTTTCGACCACAATTTCAGACCCTATTTACTGATTTCTTTCTTAATGATCAAAATACAGATGTAACTTCAGTCACTGTTCCTATTGCAACACTGCCCAGTTGAGCAGTCTTCGTGACTGAAGCTCCTGCCATCTGTGCCCAAATATTGAACCCTCTTTCAAAGTTACTTAGATCCTTTCGTCTTGCCATCTTGATCCAAAACAGAGGTCATCTGGGCCTGCTCTGCATTTTTATACATGCCGCAGTGCATGATGGGATGCTAATTGCTTAATTGTATCCTGCAGTACACCTGTATGGAAGCATCTGCAGTCGCTATGTTCCTCCACTCATTTATTCAGGTTTTTCTTTTATTTGCCACCCGTTTTTATATAATCACTCCAGGATGTGTTTTAGAATTCAATCATGCGATTAGTTTCTTTATCTTGAGCGATGTAACAGATGTATAGGGAAACTGGTCATTCATTTTTGCAGAGATAATTTACTGGTTCTCCTGAAACCAGTTCCTCCTCATTTTAATTGAATCCAGACTCTGCTGTCCAGGCCATTTCATCAAGAATGGACACAGGCACAGAGGCGCGCTCTGCTTGCCGTGTCCTGACTGTTTCTGTATTACTATCTCTGCATATGGGCCATGCATCTCAGCCTACCGGATTGCAAAGAGTCACAGTTAGGGGCAGAACAGCTGGTTGAAAAGGGTGGAATTGGAACTTCATGGTAAGTGTTGGATTTCTGTGGGAATCAAGAAGCTTCCCATATAACTGAGATTATCCAGTCATGTTGACGGTGACCGTGATGAGTAACGAGGCAGGCTCGAAGGCTGTATGTCTGAGGGGTCTCCTCATCATTCAGCAGCAGTGTTTCAGGTTCCTGCATGCCTGTCTACTCAGGGTGCTTTAAGACAGATGACCTTTGTGATGGGTGACGCTGATGCAGCCAGAGACCACTGTAGCCACCACCTCCCTGTGTGTAACGGGAAGGCCCTGAAAGCTCCACACTCTGCTAGGACTCCCCATGCACACCAGGTACTAAAACAATACAAAAAAACATTTCATTTTCATTGAAGACTGTATATATATGTATGACTTTTTTTTATATACATATATTTCAGGATGTGGTGTTCTCTGGTGACCTGCTAGATGATTTGATAAACGGTACTGGGAGTTCCAGAGAGAGTTCCACTAATATAACAGATGATGTCATGGTAAGTTTCCATGACACGGGCACTATACGTTTCGTTGTAATGTACAGTGGTTGATATGGAGCCATATGAGTCAGCCCAATTTAGACACTGATTTGCCTGGGTTTGATTTCTTTAATCTCTTTTGAATTCTAGTGCATTAGGGGATAATAGCTCCCATAATGGCTTTTGAACCGGCATCCAGTGGTAACAGTTACAGTAATCTACACTTGAAAGGCGAATAAGTGACAAATGGAATGGGTGGTTATAAGATGTATTGCCCGAACCTTCTGGAAAGTGTATCACTGGAGGTGACATGAGAGGGTTCCACTGATTTCTTATTTGTCCCCATAAAGCTAGTTTTATTTTCCTAATGGGAAAGGCTGTGATTCATTAGAGTCCTGGGAACACATCCAGACACTGCGTCCTCAATGCAGCGCTGGTTATGACAAATGCCCCTTCTGTGAGGGAGATGAGTCGGCCCTGGTTCTGGGTCTAACACACTGCACTACAGTACAGCTCTCAGATACATCCACAAGCAGTGTTCCCTGTTGTCCTGAAGTCATTCAGCTAACGAGGCCAGGCGTGTTAGCGGTAGGTAGTTGTTATTTGAAACACTTGATGATACGTTTTCCTCATTATAGTTACGTCTTCAGGTTGTCATTTCTAGGCTTTATTGACATGTCTGTGGCTGTAATACAGAATTTCCGTCTTTTCTGAACTGTTTTAAGTGCATAGGAATTTTGAGAAGTGCATTTAAGGGTTTTCACTGTTTCCCTGAATCGGACAGCCTTGCTGAGTAACCTCAAATGCCCGGAGTATAACAGCTTAAGTATAACAATGATAGTTTGACCTGTTCAAACCTGTCTCACCGTTTCGGTGGTCGCACTAAATGTGGGGGAAGTACTCATTTGTAACTGGAAGTGTTCTGACATGCATACAGCCTCGTGGGCTTCACTGGTTGAGGGGTCAAACTGAGTGTGACACAAGGTTTGCCTTGTCTGACCCTCATGATACACCCATAGGGTGGACTCACTCTCTTTGTACATGAGAGCTACAAACCACCCAATATACTGACAAGTCTTTAACTTATTAAGATAAACTCAGGACATGATATGGTCCATTTCCATTATCCGATTGCACTCTGACCCCTGAGTCTTGCGGCGCTGAAAGGAAATTGATTGGTTGATGTGATGCCCTAACCGTCACTGACACACAGGTTGACATGCTAATGAACCGCAGAAAGTGGATGACTTTACAAGGGGCAATAGCATCCAAGACGAGCTCGTAGGTTAGGGGTCAGTTAGCACAAGTTAAGGCATATCTAGATCAAATGTTAGCCCTGGAGCAATTCCCTTTCACAACTCGCCACAATAACATGACTCACGATTTCATGTGTTCCATCGCGTTAAACCCTAAGCGTCATTTTCAAAATATGACATTAGCTAATCTTAGATGGCAACAGCAGCAGCAGGGTAAATTGTCACACTGGTCGTCCTAATGTCGGGACGGGGCCTCGGCAGTACTGGATGCATCCACCTATGTTAGCCGTCACATCACTGAAGAAATGGGAAGGACTCGGTCGTGATTCATGGTAGCCAAGCTTCTGTACCTCGCTGGTGAGCGGAGTATACTTATGGTCCGGGCTTGTGGGATTGCTGCTGTTGCACAGTATCACACAGCTCTCCCATCCACATTGGCAGGCCTCGTCTCTAATCTGCGACTTTAACCTCAGACCACTGAAACATGTAATCATATTCAAAGGGCTATAATTTAGCTCAGCCCACTTCAGCCGAATGAGAAAAGTGTACGAGGAGAGATGGAGAGCGGTGCTAAAGCAGCGTCGCTTTATTACCAGCCTGTCGTCTTATCGGCATTCACCCTCTTGTTAAAATTGCCGTGAGAGAAAGTGTGTTCTCTTTGTGTGTTTTAAAGGAAGCCGCATGTCACGTTTGATGGCCCGGCACCAATGTGGTATAGCCGGTTATCCTACGGCCAGACGCTATGGAAGCAGTTAGCCAGTAGCCAGCCTGTGTAGGTTGGTGGTGGGACTAATGGAAGTTTAAATGCTAAGGGCTTTCCCCTCCAGTCTAGTGAGACCTCAAGAGATTTTTCCCCACTCTCAAGAAAACCATCTCCTTTAGTGGTTTCCCTGGTTTTACGCTATAGCCATGGTTTTTCATTAATATCCATAATCCCTCCGGTTTTAATGATCTTGTGGCCGCTGCTTCTTTGATTTTGGATTCTAAAGGCTTCCAGCGTAATCTTTTTTATTCAAATCAAATTAGCCACCATCAGAACATTAGCCGATCATTGCTGTGGTTTTATTCTGGGAAGTTATGTTACATTTGTCTCATGTGGCCTCTATGCCATTTCAGTAGCTCTGAAGTTCTCTCATTCACTTCTTGTTATGTTGAATCATAGGAAAGTGCCATGACAAATATTAGCGCATACATTAACTCTTTCCCTAAATCGGGTCTGAGTCTTTTTCCCAACCCCATCAACGTCTTTCTGTCTCTGAGGTTTTGATATGGTCCTTGGATTTTCTACACTTTGGATGTTTCAGTTGCACTGTGGAATGATGCACTAGATTTTACGACAGTTAGTTTTTTTAGACCTGCTTTTGATGCAAGATCTCAACTAATTACTCAAAGGGTATGAGAAATCAAAATGAGTTTTTATTGTTATTACTAATATATATATTCATATGACTCCGTGCTGGAAGTGCAGTGATAAAGTCCTGAGACCAACCTGTGCAGCAGTGAGAGAGTAGACAGCGATGAGGTGCTGGCCATCCATCCTCCTGTCCCGTGACTTAGCCTGGCACATCCCACCCCGCCCGAGTGACTGAGCCCAGCTGTGGGTGGAAGCGGGAGCTCAGCCCAGGGTGTGTCTCTCTCTGTGTGTTCCTGCTCACGGGAAGAGCACAGCTGCACTCTCTGCCTGGGAGCACTCCTGTGGACTGACACTGGGGAAGTAGGAGTGGTGTTCACCTCTTGTACTGTCGCCATGCGGTGGTTTACCTGGACAGTACACTGCCTACTGCTGGATCCTGTCCTGCTAGGACTCTGTGTAGAAGGTCGAAGGAGAGCATCTGATACGGTATGGAGTCGCCACACAATTTAGATAGTACAGTTTAATGTCAAATGTATATGCTACTTACGCTGATTATTCAGGTGATCAATACGGAACTGCTTAGTCATCCCTGTTATAATATTGGCTGTTGTGTTGTGGATGGAGTTCAGTGTGTCCGTCCTGGTTATTAGGGCATGGTCGGCTGCCATTCTGTCTTCTACAGCACAACACTGAGTGACATAGATGTTGCTTGTTCTTGACTTGGTTATTAGTTAGGCGTGGGGTATGATGGATTACAGAGAAAACAGAGGCTGCACTAAGCAGCTCTTTCTTCATTTAAGCATTTGTGTTCTGGTGGCCTTGTTGTAGAACAGCAGCAATCATTTATCTGAAGTGACGTATTGCAAATGAAATGAGACTCAGATGCAACATTTTTACTTAAAGGAAAAATAATTGACCAATTAAAAGTTGAATAACCACATTTTTTTTACCCCCATTTTCTTCATTTCCCAACTTTGTCATGAACATTTGTATCAATTGCCCTGACTCATTGCAACTACTCCCAGAATCTTTTTTTCCTACACTCTTCCAACCAGGAAGTCGCTTGGGTCACTGAGTATGAGGTCACGCTCACTCACCTGACAGCCTCAGTTTTGCAGGCGCCTGAGCCCCCTGAGGGAGCCGCTAGAGTGCGATGAGACCATGGAGTCCCTGCTGACAGTGCCTTCCCGCTCACTGACTGATGCTGACCAATCTGAATTGCCTGCGGGGCTTCACAGCAACATGTCAGCTTGCAGCACAGTCAAGACATGAACGTGGCCTGTGGTGGTCAGCTTGGCGCACTAAAGAGCGCCTTAGACCGCTGCACCATCTGTGGGGGGGTGGTGGTTACTAGCATTTTAAACATATGAACATAGGTAAGCAATAAGGCACTAGGGATGTGGTATATGGCCATTGGATCTCGGATGTCTTTAGATTCAACAGTTGTTTTCTGTATTACATTTGCAGGCACATTCGATTTTTTGGATACAGACCGACTTACAAATAGCGTTTCATCTTAAGATCTCTATGTGAGACAACCACACAGCCCAGTAATAATAATAACACTAAATGAAGTCACTGCAGGAAACTTTCTCATAACATTGCTGATCATTGTACTGTATATATCTGTGGCTTGGGGTGATGGCATTTTTAGACTCGTGGCTGTTAAAGGTCATCCTCTTATCTGTGTATAAACCTATGATTTATGGTCCTTATTATTCACTGGTCGGTCAGACCTAAGTCATACTAGTCCCAGAGTGACCTGGTTTTGACAACCTATACATATATCTTCCAGGCTAACCCATAGACAGGTCCTTTTCAGCCACACATCTTCCGCCTAATAAATTAAGAGTTATATCTAAAAGATTTCCTGGAATGCGACAGCCCAACTCAAACTGAACTTTTACATAATACAAGCAGGATAGTCTTGTCCCTCAAGCACTGTTTAGGAAATATAAAAATATTAGAGCAAGATATCTTTAGTTTCAACAAACATGGTTTATGTTTTAGGCATTACACAAAAGATCTCCCACTGGGGTTTTGTGTTTGTTTGGAATATTAGAAATTCTCATGATCCTTAATGGATTTCTATTGTTTGTCAGTCCGCTTTGACATAATTCCATGATTTACAACTGTGTCCTCAAAGTCAGTTTGTACTCTACATACTGTTATGCAGAAATTAAATATGTACAGTGATCTTGGGTAAAAAGCACTGTTCCCTGGCCACATGCTCACCTCCAGTTGACACACACACTGTGGACCCCCCCGACCTCCGGACCCACATACATTTACATTATCAGTAGTGATTGCATACAACCACTGACTCACTCACTTTACCCTGTTCAGTTCTGCTGCACTCACAGGCTTTAGGACAAGAATGGGGCCCCTATGTAACTGATTCTATCCATGTCATTGCCATAGTGTTTCCATACGACATAAAACCTCCTGCAGTTTAGTTGGTCTTTGATGTGTATAGTACAACGCTGAAGCTTTAAAGGATGGTTCTGTTATTGTGTTTCCTCATCCTTCACCACGGTGCTTCAGCTCCACGATTCAGCACTGGCGTTGTCGTGCAGAACTTTAAGGATGTTCACCAGATTAATTGCACAAATACTTCTAGGCCCAGGGAGCTCAAATGTCCACACATCTGAGAGAGGGAGATGGAGGGGTATAAAGGCAGGGAGGGAGCAGAGCAGTGTTAGACTCTGACCTATAAAGGCCCATTGTCTGCTGCAGGACCGGCCAGTGTAAGGTGGACTGAAACTCTGCCTGGGTATATTTTTTTAGTCTAATGTATCCCAGCATCCCTTTGAAGTTCATGGTCATCAGGTCCTTAAAGGGATATTTCAGTGTTTACCGTGGTAGGCCAAATTTTCCACTTACTTTTTGTTTTCAAGCGTGTTCCAGACTGTTGTTTAACATCAAAAGTCAATTTCTGAAATGTATTTCTCTGTCTAGTTGCGTGCACGAGCCATATACTGCAGTGGTCAGACTTACCCCAAATGTGGTTTAAAATGTCTTCATGAAGAACTGTAAAGACTAGTTACTAGTTGTGCATTTGAAGAAAAAGACTAGCTACTTCAGCCATGGTACAAAGCTAGTGACATTTCCCTCACTGACAAAATCTTTTAGTCATCTCTTGCGTGGCTACACAGGAAGTCAACAGAGTTTGAGTGAGACACATTTATGATCATGATGGTGGGAATAGCTAAGTGAATTTGTATTGAGGTGGCTTTATAGACCTCAAAGACATGAGATGTTGGGTAGTTTATTGTGGAGACTTTTTGAAGCATTGATTATGGTGAAACCGGCAACTCCAGACTGTGTCTCACTCACGCAACAAGACAGCCAAATCAGTCTCAGAAATAGAACTGCCCGGAAGATGCTTCGACCATAAAAGGAAATGGGAAATGAGGTCTAATCGTCTGAAAAAATAAAATCCCTTTTAATGACCCTGTTTTATACGTCAAATGAGTACTTGTTTATGGAAAAAAAAAAAAAAAATGTCCAGTACACCGCTTTTATTATGCTGTGGTGAAACAGGCAACATGTAGTTGTGAAAGTGTGTAATTTTAACGCTGTCTCAGTGCTGTCTGTTGTAGTTTATTTAAAGGAACTGTTTATTAGAGAGGTTTCTGTTGATAGTGAGTGACTATTCTACGTAAATAATGTGGATCGGGGCACCTTGTTATGTGGCTGCAACCGTATAGTTTGATCTTTTCTCTCTGAAGGCTGCCTCCCTCCCAAAGAACAACCCTCCCGTCTCCCAGCACTCAGCAACCCTACAGCACAGGAAGGGTTCCGACCCCTCTATTCTCACCCTACACCCGGGTACAGGTGGTCATTCCAGTGGGTCCTCTAAAGTTATATCCTTGGATGAGAACATCACCACAGACTTCAAACCGCAGCGTGACGTCATCGACCTGGACCCCCGCAGCCCCTCCCCCGGCCTTCCGGAGGAAGACTCAGACCGGACTGGGTCTAGTCACCCCGACCCCGGTGTGCTCATGGAGGAGAACCTGCTGCCCGCTGAGGTGTTACCAGCGAAGCAGGGAAAGACTAGCGGTAGCCCTATCACACGGAGGAGCCGCGGGAAGAGTGCTGATGTAGGACGGGCTAGATCTGACCACAAGGGCTTGCTGACAGTGGCGCCTAATCCTAGTGAGGGTGATCTCATACTGGGATCTGACAACAGAATTTACAGGCTCCTGAGTGGCCCTCCGGGGCCAGAGGGCCCTCCGGGAAAAACAGTAAGTGTCTTTTAGGGGAAGGTTCAGTCAGAAATGCTTACTCTTATAGCTTTTTCAAGAATCAGATCCGGGACTTACAATTGACATCAAGGTCAGTGATTTTAAGCAATGTGATGTCTACTAAACATATGATTTTATGGAAACCAAACGCAGAAGTAACTGACATTTGAGTAGGGATCTTAGAATAGGGAATAGTCATCTATTTGATCCTCGTAAGAAGTATAGGAGGTCTTCTGGGTTTTATTCAGTTATGATATCTTTGTCTCAATTGGAAAATGAAAACATCAACAGTTTATAACTGTCTCTAATTTCAATTTAAATATTCCCCACTGCAGCTCAAGTAACGCCAAAAAACAACTCCCTTTAATCTTTCTATTTTTTCTAACTTAAAAGTACAGGTTACGGAAATACTGTACAAACGCTGTGGTTAAATCTACCCATATGACATGGACACTGAGTGAATCATAGGCACTCTACTAAATTACAGGAGAGAGAAAATAAACATTGCAAAAAGATGAGGCATTAATATACTGCTGTGGACCAAGTATACACTTTGCCACTCCATTGCATCATTTTAAAGTCGTTTTGCCAGACAATGATCTTTTCAGGTTGTTACAATATTTTTATTACTTCCTAAAAAAACAGTATCAGTTCATATTTTCAATTTTTGTTGTCGTGTCTACAGGGATGTGCTGGCAAAGAAGGATACTTTGGGCTTAAAGGAGACAAGGTAGGGAAATGAAGCGCTGGTGAAGTGTTTGAAATTACTGAATGATTGGTAATATGATTGGTAAAACTGAATATACTCATGGATATTGTTGTTATTGATTGTTTCTGTTTTCCTGTACCTGTAGTGGTCTGCACTGAAATCGGAATTTCACCATAGCTCAGCTCATTATATATTCATTTTTGATATTCGCAGTGAAACATTTCGGTCATATAAATACAACATCTTCTAAACACAAAATAGTATTTTACCGGTGGAATCCAAAAGTATCCACTTCTTTTTTTTATTTGTCTTTCCATAAAATACTACAAGGTCTAGCATTCATAGTGAATGTAGATACAAGCCCCCGTAGGAACATGTCCATAGGAAAATACTCTATTGAGCTAGAAAAAGAAGACTGAATGTTTTCAAACAATATTTATTTTTCAAACACCAATGTACGTCATGCCCGTGTAGTGTCCCATGCCTTACTGTGCTAATTACAAGCAAGTGCAGAAAGGAGTGCTCTTTTGCCATTTGCCTAGTGAAGGAGTACCTGATACACGGATGAAATTTAGTTAGCTAGAACTATACATGTCAGGGAGACAAACGGGTATTTGGTAGATAATGGAATGCGTTTATCCCGCTTATACCGTAATTGCCAACAAACGGCATCATTCACACATTTACCAGTAGAAATAACTTTTTGAAACCACAATGTACAGTGAGGGGAAAAAAGTATTTGATCCCCTGCTGATTTTGTAAGTTTGCCCACTGACAAAGAAATGATCAGTCTATAATTTTAATGGTAGGTTTATTTGAACAGTGAGAGACAGAATAACAACAAAAAAATCCAGAAAAACGCATGTCAAAAATGTTATAAATTGATTTGCATTTTAATGAGTGAAATAAGTATTTGATCCCCTCTCAATCAGAAAGATTTCTGGCTCCCAGGTGTCTTTTA
>JACXGI010004739.1:25082-51932 GCA_016801175.1 Esox masquinongy | reverse complement strand
TATTCTAATTTTCGGAGATACTGAATTTGGGATTTTCATTAGTTGTCAGTTTTAATCATCACAATTAAATGAAATAAACATTTGAAATATATCAGTCTGTGTGTAATGAATGAATATAATATCCAAGTTTCACTTTTTAAATGGAATTACTGAAATAAATCAACTTTTTGATGATATTCTAATTTTATGACCAGCACCTCTATATATATATATATATATATATATATATATATATATATGTATATATGTGTGTGTATACTTATGGGGGTTTGATGTTATATATATACACAAAAACATCAAACCCCCATATGTATACACAGTTTCTCCCTAAGTCACAGTGGAACATTTCAGGTTGGGAATGAATCTGGGGGAGAATGAGTCTCTAATGAATGTATAGTTGGGGCAGGTCATTTCAGGGTTCTCTCCTACAGTAATTACACAGTCCATGTTTCTGATGCCGTCTGATTAAAACAGCCAGTGTATGGCCCCTAAGACGTATGGGCTCTTTAAACAGGTTAAGTAGTTCATCCAACAAGATATTTCAGCCTATCTTTGTGTTTGGTCACATAATATTATATTATATATTATACTTGTCTGACCCTTTATGTGATTGAGCTACGTGCACCCACAATTTGCATACCATTGTTTTTCAGTGGCCAGAAGAAAAGGCAGTTTTGCTAGTTATGCACTGCATGCATGATTTGCCCTCTACTGCCTGCTCTCCCTCCACTTGCTCTCCCTCCACCTCTCTCCCTCCACCTCTCTCTCTCCACCTCTCTCTCTCCACCTCTCTCTCTCCACCTCGCTCCCTCCTCCTCGCTCCCTCCTCCTCGCTCGCCCCTCCCTGCCTCTATCTCTCTGTCGGTGTGTCTCTCAGTCTCGGTGTCACACTCATCCCTGTTGTTTATTGTAAATTATCACAAGCTGAGCAGGAATCAAGCCAAGCCAAGTGCACAAACACACACACACACACACACACACAGGGTGTTGCATTGCACTTCCACCAATAACCTCCTGCCCCACCAGAAAAAGATTCCCTCAATGCCTTTGACAAGTAGAGAAACAAACAGCAGTGGGAGATAATGCAAGGAGACAGCAGTTCGGCACATTTATTGTGTTTCCTATAAAGGGTGATCTGAGCAACAGACCAGAGGAAACCAGAGGGAAACAGATGGGAGTCGTATAAGTGTGGAACTAGTAAAAGCCTCTCTCCATAAAGGCAGTCATGCAGGATACACACTCCCCGTGTCCTCTGCACGGGGTCAGAGAACCCCTCTTTACAGCACCTCCGCAACGCTCCCGCTTGCAAGCCAGCACTACCGGTGTCCATGGCAACCTGCACGCGTTACAGAAAGGTCTCGACACCCTGAAAATCGGTAGGCATGAACGCCTGAAATGCGTGTGTGAGTGACTTTGAGTGTGTGTGTATGTGTGTATGAAGTGACCCGTGCCACCGGTCTGTGGTGGACCTCAGATTGTACTGACTGACATCACTGACACAGTTAGAGCAGAACCCCGGTGTGGTCCCGCAGGCCTCTGTCTCCCGTGACGGAGAACACCTCATCCAACATGGAGGACGGCCCTCCTCCGGACGCCAGTGGTGGACTGGCCTCAGGCCGCAGGAGGAGCTCAGGGCTCTGGACTGCGCTGACCTGCTGACCCACACTCTCCCATTCCATCAGAACGCTGCTGTTTGTCAGGACACTGTAACCCTGCAAACATTTCCAACAGGTCCCATCAACAAAACAATCTAGCACTCTGGCAAACTGCAAAACCACATTCGGCACTGTGTCTTACACACTGAGTTAAATGTACTGGGGTTTTGTTTTTTTGCACATACTGTTCCTGTTAGTTGTTCAGCCAAGAACTCTCTCAAGACATTGGCCTGTGGACCTGGTAGCTACTGAGACAACACACATTCATTCAAACGTTGATATGAGGGAGGTATCCATTTTGGAAGCGGTGTGTCAATTCATTGTCACATTCAGAAAAAAATTCTGGTCCTAACATTAGTTGGTTCTCAACTCCTCCTGACTGCAGGCCAGCCTTAGACCAAACCAGCTGACCAGGCTGAGTTTTTTTTTTGCCTAAAATGAAAGGCCCAATGTTTCAAGACTTGATCATTTACACAAGGACTGAAATTGCTGTACTTCCGATAGTGTGTTGTTGTGTTAGAAAGCATCCTTTCTTTAGTGTGTGTCTAAGTGTGGGCATACCCCAACAGTCAAATGGTGTGTGGGTACACACCAATCATTACAAATATTCATACCAGCAGACAGTTGATTGGCCAGGTCATTCTGCACAGCTGCACATCGTCACGGCAATCCTTCTAATGGTTTGGTTTAAGGTGCCACGAACAACAGACTAGGATGAGTCAACCACATCATTTGAATGTTTCAACTTATAAGTGTGTGTGTTCATCAAATCGGCGTCATTCAAAGCAGCACACATGCCTTAGTGTTTTCCTAGCAATGCCACGTTCTTTTCAGCACAGAGAAACAGTCCCTTGAGAAATATTTAATAAGATACAATGTGATGTGACCACCAAAACGTACAGTATCTGCCCTCTACACTGTCTGCTGATCGCTAGCGACCAGGAGGGCGAAAGTGACAAGGTGGAGGGAAGAGAAGGAGGCCACATATACCCCAATCAACCGCCGTTCCCAGAAAAATCCCTCAAGAATATTCTCCCTTTTCATGACGGAAAAAGAGAGGCCCTGAATGGGGACAAAAACGTTGACTCACTGGAGTGTTACTATTTTCCATTATGAAGGAGCGGTAGACAGAGGAACCATGAAAGAGAATCGCCAAATTCCCATTCGCCCCTCTGATTCGGCCCCATTCATCTGCGCGGCCTATTGATCTCCATTTTGCCAGCCCACTTCCCTGAACGGCGCCGCCTGGGTCCCACTGTTTTACAGCAGTCATCCATACATAATCGCACCGCCAGCCAAGTAAATGGCGGGAATATCGTGGTGTGTGGGTGTACAGTGTGGAAGTTCAAGTCTTTATGGCCAGGCTGAAAACAAACGTTGACTCTATCCAAACGAATGGGCCAACGGCGCTGTTGCGTGTCCTGAACACTGAATATTGACCCGTCTCCTGTGCCGCTGCGAAAGCGTTGCGGGACCGAATGAGAGAACGTGAGTTGACAATGGGGACACACAATGGGAATCACACTGACACACGAAAATGACAACCTACACAAACGGTTACCGTGGTCCTCAACCTATGCTACGCAGCCTGGTGGGAGAGGGGCTTTGTGAGTTCCTAAACCCTATAGATCCCGGCACATCAAACCTCTCCAGAAAATTGTGTCTTTGGATTTTGTTCTAGATTTGTCCATTTCTTCCACTCCTGTAGATGCCAACCATTAGTTGTTGTGATAGACGGGTTCTGAGTTGGAGAGGCGTCTGTGAGATACTGTCAAGGTGGATCCCCAAGACCAGTGCCTAGAGTGTGAATGGTTTGATATGGAAAAATTCAAAGACATCTGCGGAAAGCTGCTCTGCTCTGTGATGCTCAGGGGCCACACAAAAGCAGTAAGAAGTTAAGGAAGGCATTCCACATAGGAGACTCCAGGAAATCCCTAGGCAAAATCTAAAACTTTTCAAGCTCACATAGTTGCTGAAACTCCAAACTCTACCCAGTTGTCGCTGACTAGGGGGATATTCATTTCGGACATCGTTTGGCAGACTTAATTTTGTATTATCAATTCTCAATAAAACATGTCAACGCAAATGTTTAAAAATTAAATGGTTTTTAATTTTATTAAATACGTAGTCCTGGTTGTACTAAAAAAGATATTGGTCACCTCTTTACTGTCAGGTTATGAGGGCAGAAGAAGCGAATAAATGTCATTTGTTAGAAAATAAATAAAATAAACACTGCTCTTAATACCCCCACACTGCTCTTAATACCCCACACTGCTCTTAATTCCCCCACACTGCTCTTAATATCCTCACACTGTTCTTAATAACCCACACTGCTCTTAATACCCCCACACTGCTCTTAATGCCCCCACACTGCTCTTAATATCCTCACACTGCTCTTAAAATTTTGGGGGAGGGGTCGGGTTCTAGAATTGATAAGATTAACGCTGCCCTGTAGAAGATGGGCTCTCTCATTCTGTGTCGAGATCAGGTGCAATCTCTTCATATTTTATGCTGCAAGGCAAAGGCTTCTGGGATACCAGTCAGTGGCATTTCACAGCATAATTGAAACTCAAAATGGACACTGGTAGGGCACAGAGAGCTCTCCTCTCCTGCGCTGGAAACACAATAAATAAAAGAAACGAGAGAAGATGAAGAGGAAATTGATAACGTGGCATTCCTTGTCTGACTGGAGCAGGGCTGTCTTCTTGAGCCATGGATGAACAAATCTGGTTATGGAAGTGACGAGGAGCGTCAGGCAGAAAATAGGAAAGTGCCAGCACCCCTCAGTGAGTCTGCCATAATGGACAAACACACATCAAGCATCTCAATAGGTGCCTTAAGGAGGTGTCGTGTGCTCCACCAGACAAAAAACGACCAATTTAGACCAGTCCTGTTGTCAGGCTGCCTCACCCTGTTAAGAGCACAGACCCCCTTTGATGATTATAGTTCACTGGAGTTGTGCAAGAACATAAATGCACACTGGTAATGGCTTCCGCAGCTTTATGTAGCACTTAATAGCTACACTGATTGCCTCTTTGATTATATTTTCAATCATTCAAAGACCGTCACAGTGCATATGAAATTGCACCGCGCATTTCCTCCTATATAAAGGACACGGTACGATAATGTACAGGTGGTTAGATGTCAGAATGTCAGAGTGGGTGCTCCATCATTTATAGAGCAATGCCATGCATATGCTGGATAATGGATCAGCTTGATAGACTGATGTAATGTGTGTGTGTGTAAACTGAGTTCCACCGGGACAGAGTTAGGCAAACATAAGTTTGACTAGTTTGGCATCATTTACGTTGTTTTGGCCAGCTGTATATAGAAATAACGCCTCTAAAGCCGACCCATTATAACGCTCATGTAAATCCTGTAATTTAAAGTTGCGCCGGTGTGTCAAGAGAATAATATAGCTCAAGCCTTTTTCATTGTATTGTGCATCAACATCCAGTGTTCCAGAGTACACAAATGCGACCATTACCCAATGAAAATGAATGAGTGTGAGCGCGTCACATGTGGGCCACACGTCATATATCAGGTACTTAAGTTCTCATATCAGGTATGTATGTACTACGATACCACACTCCACCCCAGCTAATAAAAAAAGTGAACATAACTCATTTGAAATTCTAAAATTGCCTAAATAAAAAGTATTGAGGCCACTGAAATGTGACGTATTCGTGTACTTCCTGAACCGACCGGAATTGAAATGGCACTGACCCCAAACCCTGACGGACACACTGCATGTGGAACAGTGATTCATCAAGGTGGACCCGGGATGAGAAACACCCCCTCTCCTCCCTTCCCAGCGGAGTCTGTCCCGGCCAGATTGCCTCCTTCAACTTAATAAAGGAGCAATCCACTTCCCCCTATAGCGGCGTGGCGTCCCATCTAAGCCTCTTATAGGAACAACTTCAGAGTTTATCTGCTAGACCAGAGAGGGAACTGGGGGAGAAAAAGATGGGGTAGGAATACAGATAAATGGAGAGAGGCGAAAACAGGAAGATAGATGGGAGAGTCAAAGCAAACAGAGAAACAGAGAGCGCGAGTGAGTGATAGAAAGAAGAGGAAGAGAGAGCGCGAGTGAGTGATAGAAAGAAGAGGAAGAGAGAGCGCGAGTGAGTGATAGAAAGAAGAGGAAGAGAGAGCAGAGGATTACAGGGATGGCATTCCTGACGGGGCATAAATTAAGTGAGGGAAGACGACAAAAAAGAAAGACAAAGCAATATCAACTCCAAATGCCCCATAACCCCTGGTCTTCAGGGAGATACTTAAAAAGACCATGTGCATTTTTCTTGTTCACTTCGAAACCACCTAGACACGACGAATTAAACATTTTGATTTGAATACACTGGCAGGAGGAGAGACTTAGGGATTGGAGCGAATTCTCTCTGAATGCAAAGGCAGAGCATTTCCGCTGTCTAAAAATAGCTGAATTTAAGTACATTTTGGGAAGGCCACAAATAGTTTGTGAGAATATTAAGACTACATAATTAGCACCTTCAGGAAATCAGGACAAATTGGATACAGACTGAGGTTGTGAAACTGCAAACGCTTACGGGTGTTTATCACTTGGTACCATCATCGCAGTTGGCCAATTAACAAGATGTATTACCGTCAGATAGAACTCATGTAAGGAGACTGTACTGCACGCCAACACACTAAATGATGGAAGCAGGGACCAACGTTTCTGTTCCCGCAAGGAACAGGCTGTCACAAGGCGGACCGGACGACCCCTGTGGCCCAGTCCAAACGCCAGGCTCAAGGCAGCATGTTGGGTCCAACGGGGAGTGTTTACGGCAACCACCCGGAATGGTGCGGGCTAACCAAAGTCACTCACTGTACACCACAAACACAGGAACGCTGCACAGAAATGCTCATTCATGGTCACCCACGGTCTCGCATTCAAGGCCAAACGCACAGTCGCGTACGAACACACACTGACACAGTCACATATGGAATTGCTACTCACAGGTGGAACAGCCACCCAGCCTTTTCAATGAGAACGAGTGTGTGCCTGCCTGCGTGCCTGCGTGTGTCTCTTGGTCGTGCATGTGTGTGTGTGTGTGTGTGTGTGTAGGGGGGGAATTAATCGCCTGTGAAAATGGGCAGGGGTTGAGCGCGCTCCTCCAGGACCCCGGCGTGGTTAATCTCAAGGCAACATCTGGGTCTGGGACCATGCAGGGGGAAGAGAAGCACATCAATGCCTCCTTCCAAACAGCTCTGCGGCATTTCAGCAGTACAGCGCCGCCTCATTTATCTCTCTTTCTCCCGCTCGTTTTGAGGCGGAAGGAAGGGATACCTTTTGAAAATGCGTTTGTTTGCATTAATCGTTTCCGAACACAACTTGAACGAAAGCGGCCAGCGATAACACAATATGTGAAAACCAATTGCGTTACGGGGAACAATGGGAATGGGCCATCCATGGGATGGAAAAAATGATGTTATTGTCTTCCTAGATGAGACAGAGAAGAAGAGCACTGTTGGAAATGACACTGGAACAGGGAGTTGAGGCAGTATGCATTGTAGTTTTTGTTTTTCTGCTGTTGTCTGAATATACAATTCTATGATGCGCAATGCAGTAAATAGTGAGTCATTCTCCTTCACTGTAATCGAAGTCAATTCTGAGATGACATTTGTGTCATTTATCATCTTTAACACGGTAAACGCCGTAGCCTGCTGGGTAGAGATCACACGCACCAAATCAGCAGTAGCTGGGGAATATCATAAATATATAAAACCTGGACATCACTCTCAGAGAATTTGAACAAGAATATTCAAAAGTAGGTTAATGCTCCTCTGACATCACCACTTTAATATTCTCTTGTGTAGCCTAGCAACCGTGATTATTGCCCAGTACAATCAGTGGAGAAATATCTAGGAAGCATTCAAGTCTTTGGACCTTGTTTTTTGCTTTTCTCTTCTCTATGCAATAAGAAGAAAATCCATAATCTGGTCTGGATGAGCCAGCCTAATCTCCCGTAACTACAGCACAGTCCCCAACACTCACACTATCAACCCATATCTCCAGTCCACATCACAATCCAGTTTGTTGCAGGAAAACATTATATATTTTCCCAAAGGTTACAGATCAACTCTTTTGTGTGGATTTCCAGAAAGTAAAAGATCATTAGCTTTGATCAGATTGACCAGATAGGACAGTGTGATCTGAACAGAACACCATAAAAAATAACAAGAAATGTAAACTGATTTGGCTTTGATAAGGTTCAAAATGTTGCGTGTCTGCTGTATATTACATAGTATTCCATCAATGGTCTTTGTAATGTGAATCGCGCTCCTGCTTGAGATATCTACATTGCAGTATAGTTACTGTTTCCAATATGTGGTCTGTGAGACCCAGAAAAAGGGCTTGGTTGGCAATCTATGAAGCACACAGAACCGTGGGGGTTGGTGTAGCTTTGAAAACGGGTCAGTGTGCGCCACACATCATCAATCGCTGGTCCCACTGTCTCACAGCGCGAGAAACCGACCAGCCAGCCACAGCCAATGGCACCTTGCTCCCCCGGGCTTCCCAGTATCATCAATCTTCAGCAGCCTTTGAGCGTATGTATGGTCACAGTCACTAATTGGACCAATAATGGTGGCTTATCAAATCCCTAAAAATATGAGTGAAATCACAGAGCAAGGTGGCTTGTGTCTTCCGGGCACTCTCAGGGATAACTAATGAGATCGTGAACGATGACACATCCACCCTGAAGTATGTGTTTCCCACTAACACACCAAACTAGTCTCTGAGGAAACTTATCTACTTCTTAATTAAAAGACCATGACTTGGAGAACACAAATGTCCACTCCATGGGGTAAGTGTAGTTATTTTTTTTTTTTACTGTGTACCTTGTTACTGCTATTCGGCAAACAGTCTTATCAGTAGCGAATGCTTGCTAACCCCCTGAGGTAAATGACCACGAGTCTGTAGATCACAATCACCTTTCTAATAGCTTTGCAACCGGGACACACCTAGGACACCAGACAAGGACAGCACTCAAACATAAAAATTGCCCACAGCTGCCCACCTATGCAAATAGTCCGTTATAAATCTAAGAAGTGTGTGGAATGACAAGTAAAACCTAATTTAAAACACCTTCCCTACGGCATTCCATTCCAAGCTTGACATATCCCAAAAAATAGTTTCTCTCCCGGCCCCTTGTGTCTGTGTAGCAGGGATGTAGGGCTCCCTGTTGGAACTTGGCTACGCTGTCTAATGTTAACGGATAGCCCCCCGCCCCGAACTGCTGGGCCGACCGCTGCTCTCTTGTTCCCTCAGTGAGAGGCCGTGGCGGTGGGTAGACGCCCCAGGGGGCTTTCAGGGAGCTGTGCGATTCCCTCCGGGGGCCGGGCGCATGAAACAGATTGCCACACACCATCGCAGCATGGGTCAGCGCTCTGCTCCTCCGCGTCAAGAACACAGACACTCACGCGCACACACACGTGCGCGGGCAGGGAGGGGCGTTGTGCTACGGAGCGAGGGGCCGTCAGGGGCGCGTTGCCCGGGAGCTCGGGAACGAACGGCCGCTGTCCCTTCCCTGTCCGCCCCACCCAATGCCACCCTGGCATTTTTCCATCAATGGCTTTAGTGCTTCCGACGCGGTGACCCGGCGACAGGGTGGTCGCGCCTCGCCAAGCATACAAACACGGGGAGGAGAGGGGAAGACAGGCCTGCCGTAGGGATGCAGAGACTGAGGAGCAACAGGAGAATGTCGGCTTCAGGGTCCGTCACACAGCCCCGCATATAAAACACAGGTCACCATTTAAATTGGGTTCACCGGTTGCCCGACGGCAATGGAGTAAAGAATACCTGGAATAGCTTTGCACTAAGTCTCTCTAAATCCAATTAGTGTTTCGACAATACCGGGATACAGCCCTGATGTTGAAAACTCTGATTTTGTCATCTACTCACTTAAAATTAAAATAGTATTTCACAATCTAACATAGAGCAGGTTTTCAAAGAAGCTTCGTAGTGTTTTTATTTTCGCAACATGCCACAGAGTAAACATATGTGAACAGAGATAGAGAAACGCCAGCCAAGCACCTGCAGAACCTCTGTAGGAACGTTGTGTTTCCATAGCAATATCCCCAGCGAGCTGGCCTCAGCACGGGGGAGGGGTAATCCATCACCCAGCGTTCCAGTTGGGGGGTGGGAACACGGCGGCCCCTTCCAACTCCACCTGCAAGGATCCAGTCGGATCAAGCAGCCTATCAGTAACAGAGTCAAATGGTTCCGGAGCCGCGTGTCTGGGTCGGAAAGGCCTCGCCATCACAGTGTGACTGATCCCGATGAGGCCACCACCCCCTGCCCACCCGGGACTGCTAAGGAAATGACAGGCGTCCCGCGTGACAGACTGAGCTAATGCTAATCTTCCCGCACGTTCAGCTGAGACAAGATAGTGTAACGACGAGGGGTTCAGGAGCCGATGTCGTCCCAAGGGCTCTCACTGGGAGTCCCAGCTCCGACCCTCTCTCTCTTTACATGATCACAAGGAAGGAGGGGACCCAGAGACAGTACCACACTGACCAACCAACTCCGTGTCTTATTTAGCGCCTGACGTTATTCACATGACACACTTAGTCCTGGGTTCAATGAGCCATCAGTGTTTCAAGTATCAACCCAGTTGCGTGCAGGAGTATGACTGATCGATGTCCACACAGTATACAGATAAAACAAAATAAACAAAAACCAAGAAAGACGGAAAGAAAGGCAACTTCGAATAGGAAGTCAATGATAAAAACAACAGCTTGGGTGGGTTTTTTTAAATTGCATAATTTAGGCCCCGTCGAGTCACCACAACCGCAGTCCAACGGCACTGACAAACTCCTTCCTAAGAGGGAGAGCACAGCAGCATGTAGCGCAGCCAACGACGGCACTCAACATGGACGCCCCCGTCACAGAGGGGAGCCGTCGAAGGTCTGCGGGAATAAAATGGTGGTCTTACCTTCAACAACGTACTCTTCTGCTTCACAGATGACCGGAGAGGAGGGAAAGAGAAGGAAAACAAATAGATTAGAGAAATATCATGCAGAAAATTACCACGTCCTACATTCAAATGTACTAAAAAAACTCCCATTGTTACAGATCACGCCATGCGTCAACGCTAGGTATCATATAGACAGAGAAAAACAGAGTGCAACAATTATATATGAACCATATTTCCTCCCATGACTTGATTCAGAACGTTTGGGGGGATAAAATGTGAATGACAGTTGCACATCCAGCGGGACAGTGGTGCTCATAAGTTTGCATGCCCTTGGAGAATTAGTAAAATATGTACCATTTGTAAAGACAACATGAGTGAGCAGACAAAAGGCATGTCTTTTATTTCTTATGAGATTCACATTCAACTGTAGGTCATAACAGAATGGCACAATCATAAAACATGGCAACAAAGAAAAAAATGACCCCTGTTCAAAAGTCTGCGTATTGCCCCATTTAGAATCAGTGACAGCGTGCAGTCTTTTATAATAGTTGTCTATGAGGCCCTGAATTCTTGCAGGTGGTATGGCTGCCCTTTCGTCTTGGCAAAATGCCTCCATGTCATGCAGTCTTTGGTCGTCTTGCATGGCCTTGTTGACCCCTCTCCAAACATAGCGCTTATGGTTGAGACCATAAAGCTCTATTTTGGTCTCATCACTTCAAATTACTGTGTGCCAGAGGCTGTGAGGCGTGTCAAGGTGTTGGCGGGCACTGACTGGCATTTGCAAGGCTTTGGATATCTTTTTATATCCTTTTCCATCTTTATAAAGTTCCATTACCTTGTTATGCAGGTCTTTTGACAGTTCTTTTCTGCCCCCCATGGCTCAGTATCTAGCCTGCTCAGTGCATCCACGTGAGAGCTAACAAACTCATTGACTATTTATACACAGACACTAATTGCAATTTAAAAAGCAACAGGCGTGGGAAATTCACCTTTAATTGACATTTTCACCTGTGTGTGTCACCTTGTCTGTCTGTAACAAGGCCAAACATTCAAGGGTATGTAAACCTTTGACCATTTGGGTGATTTCTGTTATCATTATGATTTAAAAAGGAGCCAAACAACTATGTGATAATAAATGGCTTCATACGATCACTATCCTTAAATAAAAGACCTTAAATTTTTCTGCATGATCAGTCATATTTTCAAAATCAATGCCAAAATTTCACAATTTTGTACTGGGGGTCTGCAAACTTATCAGCACAACTGCACCAATCATAATCCAATACACACAGTCAACGGATGCAACTGAGATTTACGTGAGCGTTACAGGAAGCCTGGCTCCAGTGACTGCACATCCCATCCAATATCATAACCACTCCATTACGAGAGCGGTGACGGCAGATCGAGCAAACCACCCACACAACCGGAGGCACATCTCTTCAACTTCATAACCCCAAGAGTGAGTCAAAGAAACCTACCGCAGTTGTAAAACACTTCACCCCGGGCTACCGAAGGCTAGATTCTCTAATGTTAGATTGAGGAGTTAAATAAAAAATACATAAATCTGCTTCTCCGGGATCATCACCGTCGCTATCAGAGAACTGACACAAGACCGCCACACCGCAACCATGCTTTGGTGCACCATAACCGACACACCCGTTCCTGAATACGTTGTGGACGCGTGCAGTTATCAGCTATTTAGAGGAGACCCTGAGGCCATTAGTTAAGCTACGCACTTCCATTCCAGTCAGTGTCGTAGCTGCAAAGCACGAGCAGCTATGGAAGGGTGAAATTGAGAAAAGGTTGGGTAGATATCAAATGAACACTACATTTGTATACCTCTGTGTATGTTCACGTATGTTTTGTACTCTATGTATAGTGAATGCCCAGGAGCCGACAAAGAAAGCTGCTAACCGTTGCTCTAAGTGTTAAGATATCAAGACAGGTGGACGGACAGCGATAGCAAAACAAGGTCCCCTGCTGCTGGTGTCATTCATCTACAAAGTGCACATTCCTCAAAAGGCTTTCTTGACCGACTACATACATCCAGTTTTCACATTTTCCTCAGTTAGAAGGCACCTTATCCAGAGCTACATACAGAATGTGCATACACTCCCTGCCAGCAAGTGCCATTTTTAGCAACATAGGCCCATTAGTATAATTATTAATAATTATTATCAACAGATCGAATGTCTTATATTTTTTGCCAGATAATAGCCGCGTAGAACTGTCTTGATTGCTTCTGTGTTTTGGTTAAAATACTGTAAATAGTTTACGTTTTAATGCACACCTGTTGCTCTCAGAATTCACCCATTGCTGTGTCATTCAGCTTTTGGCTGTATGATTCATGTTTCCAAATAAATATCCACAACGTCATTTCTCATAAAGCTATTTCATCATTGTCATTATACAAAATGAAACACCCAGACTCTGGGTGGGCTGGCAATGTTGGCTTAAACAGGCAATCGATGGCTGCGCTTGAATCCCAGCTGACACGCCGACATCCCATACACCTTCACTGCCTTTCCCTATTGATCATCAGATCAGAACACCCACAATGCCTCTGCAATAGGCAGGCAGCTAAGAGCTGCTGCGGTAAGTAAAGCAGGAAGTCAAAAGAGCAGACAAATCCAGACGCTGCTAGCCAGTCGAGAGTGATGCACGATTCTACAGCAGAGATTAAGCCGAGCCGTAAGCTAGGGGGACCTTGTTTGCCAAAGGAAATTATTGTTCTGATCTCTGGCCATGGTTCTGTCCTTCCCACTTCATCCTTCACTCTTCCCTCTCATCGCTGTGCTTTGGATGGTGTTCAGCCTGGACTGAAGACTATCTTTCAGAGACACTGCCTGTGCCAGCCTCAGAGTCCCTGTTCAAAGCCGGCAGAGCATGAAAGAGAAAGCTCCCTTTTTTCTCCAAACCCATGATTCATCTCTCAAGTAATTATGGGGCCTGTGTAAAAATGTTCCTCAGAGATGGTTCATGTGGATTGTGTCCCGTTGTCCATAAGTGGATAGAGCAGCAAACCTCAGTAGGCTTTCCCTTTCAAACGGACAGTTTAAACATTGCTTAGGGAATGACGGGTAATATGACTGGGAATGAAAGTCAAGGATCTGACGATTAAAGATAACAAATTGTCAAACGTGAGCTTATATTTCAGTTATATAACAGTCGTCGATTAATGAAAAGTGAAGCGAAACATCATCCCTCACATGTCTGCACCAAAAACAGATCCACTATGAATGAGCATATAGCCTTCAGGGATTGGGCAATCCGTTGGGATGTGTCTCTGTAAACAAACATTACATGACTGTGTTCAGGTTGGAGACGGTGAGATGACGGCGTGCTGTTATCCTGCTGTTCTCACTTTGCTTTACCTACAACACTAGAGCCAGAGTCTCCCCAGAGAGACGGCGGAGTGCCGCCCCAAGAGGCCATCCTTCCACCAAACGATTAGCATCATTAATTGACTAAAATGCTGTGTCTACGTCCTCTATTACAGACGCAAGATGGCTCCCTGGCTCCCTGGGGCATTGGAACCGGAGTAGACAAGATATTCTGGATTGAACTGGGAACGAGGGAAAGTCTGAGTTGTACTTATGGAGAATGGGGAATAGAGCAGAAAAACCTTAATCTCTCTGCATTTATCCCTTTTATCATATAGATGTGTTCAGGTAGTTTCTACCTAACCAACCTTCATATAACATTGTGCAGTATGTTCCATTAGATAAAGGAGAGTCACTAACTCAAGGCATTTTGCTCCGCTGGGATCCTCTTCCCAGGGTTTTAAGAAAACCGATTCCATTTGAATATGTCAAAAGCCTTGCTCCTGCCGGTATATATAAGGACTGAGGAATGAAAGACAAGCGTCCCTTTTTGATATCTAAAAATCTAGTGCGAGAAAAGTAGTACTCTGTTTTTCTGCACCCCTCCCCCTTAGCAGAAATTTAAAATCGGCAAGTCAGAAGTTGACACAGACGGAGTAGTGATGGATCCCAAACTAAAGTCATCTGCACAGGACTCTACTGGAATATTTATTTTGCACTGCTCCCCAAGCCAGATTGTACTCTACTGGAATATTTCTTTTGCACTGCTCCCCAAGCCAGATTGTGGTGCATAACACCGCAAACATGACACGCAGAAAGGCTAAATGAATCAGACAGACAGACACTGGGCAAGAAGTGAACAGGATGTAGAAGCAGGCTGTTTCAAAAACACTAAAAGACAACGTCAGCCTTAGAATGGCGCATTTCATTTCTTCCCCCTTCTGTTCCCAGGGGTGAACGAGAACTTTTGTTGTTGCTTTTATGGTAATCCTTTCTTTCGGGGCTAAATAAAGGATTTGAGGACTACGGAGAAAGAACTATGTTTGTGCAAGTGAATAATGAATTCTCAATTACTGATCTTCAACTTTGTATGGCTGGTACCAATGGCACAATGAGAAGTCAAAATGCACCTTGTGCGTCTAAAATGAATATGCAAGCCCGGATTTCGGGTGACACTGTGAGAACGGGTGAGGGTGTCTCAAGGTATCACGCTCTCCTCCCTGGTCTTAAGGCGACAGAGTGGAGAAGTTGCCTGCCTTCTAACAACCTCACTGAGAGCTGCTGCTAAATGGACTGCCTTGGTAGAGGACTGGCAGCGTAACCGGAAGAAGGCCATTGTAGAGTGTCGCACGCCGTACATGCTTTTGGCACGCACAACACAACCTGGAATTTCAAAGACCATCCATAAGCTAGGGATGAATACCCTCAAATGTAAAAACTAACTGTCTGCACTTCAACACCGTAGTCACCATGGGATTTTAAATCCAAATACCAAGCCGGATTGCCAAGCAACAATGCCCCAAGAACCCGTGTCACAGTCCAAATATTTTAGGATTTTACCGTAGCTAGGTGGGACAAGCACACAACCCAGTAAGAGTAGGTAGACTTTCCTCAGTGAAGTAGACGTGAACACAGTTAAAAAAGTGTGAACATGAGTACAGAAGAGGCAACAGAAAAATAGGCAATGGTTAACTTTGGTAGGGCCCCTCTCAGTCTCTTCCAGTTACAACACTTCAAATACTAAACCTTATTATTTTATGTAGTGCTGCTGTCTTTCACACTTCTCCATTAAAGACAGCCTTTAAAGATTATATTCTGGCCAGCCATGAGTCAGAGAGAGAATTTAGAATTTAAAGGAGTAAAGCCTTTCCAAGGTCATTTGACTTTAACGAAAGACAGTTGCAGAGCTACTCATAATTCATTACGGAATTATGAGTAGCGCAAAACACAGGCAAGCAGTGAGACAACACACACACACAGGCTCTGAACTTACTTAAGATGCACAAGCAACTTTAAAAAAGTTTTTTATATATGTATATATACAGTACCAGTCACTTGAATGGGTGTGTCCAAACTTTTGACCGGTACTGTAAGTGTATATACAAATAAATATACATACATACATATCTATACACCGTATATTGTGATAGGTGGTCTTTCTGAGCAGCACATAGAAGTAGCCTGGCCCCCTGACTCACTTCAAAGCATAAGGCCTTGACTTTAAGACCTCTCTGGTATCAACAACACTCCTTCAATCTCCTAAATCTCCTACAACTCCTATATACCAGAAGTGTTCATTTAGCTTTGAGCGACCTTATCCCTCACCCAGCTTCTGTCACCGGTAGAGAAAGCAAGAATAAGGGTCTAAAATAGAAAGAAATTGAAATGCCTGATGTGCAAGGGGGGAGGGAGGAGACCGCCAGGGAGGAGAGAGAGGGGAGAGACAGCCAGGGAAGAGAGAGAGGGGAGAGACAGCCAGGGAGGAGAGAGAGGGGAGAGTCAGCCAGGGAGGAGAGAGAGGGGAGAGTCAGCCAGGGAGGAGAGAGAGGGGAGAGTCAGCCAGGGAAGAGAGAGAGGCGAGAGACAGCCAGGGAGGACAGAGAGGGGAGAGACAGTCAGGGAGGAGAAAGAGGCGAGAGACAGCCAGGGAGGAGAGAGGGCTTGTTCACATTACGCTACGTTCCCAAAACATATCGAAGAAGACTCGAGATGCTACATTACTTCGTTGTCTAAACTTGCATGCGTCGACAGTTGGAGACGCCACATTCCGAAGTTGCGTGCCCCACATTTTCGATAGAGTCCCACCGGAGTTTTGCAAGCATGAAGACAATTGTCAGAATGTTATCAAGTATCTGCACATGCATATCGCTCCATTTCCCCGTGATCGATGGCCACAATCCTGCAGGGGTGCGTCTCGAACATGCCGGCGTACATTCAAACTCTATGGAAATATTTATGCAGACTATGATAAGCCTCTCTACCGTTTCATTCGCTCCGTCGTAATGTAAACAAGCCAAGAGATTGGTTTGAACAACACAGAAAGATAGAAAAGAGAGTGATGATTCAACAACCCAGGAAGTCACAGAGGGTGATCGAGAAGGATATAGAGAGAGGGGGCAGTAGAGAAAATGATAGAGAAAAGGGGGGGGGTGATATGTTTAAACAAAAGACTCCTCCAGAGGCTACGGTGGAACCACTGACTCATAGGTCACTATCAAGGGTCAAGGAGAGGTGAGACAGAGTTAATAACTTGGTAAATGACTGGAGGAGGGCCTCATCTTCAGGTGTCACAACCAGTTAAGGGAAAGAGCAAAGACAAATAACCAGTCACACACTGTAGCCCACAGGGACCAGGTTACCAGAGGGGCACGTCACACTGGGCTGAGATTTGGAAAGACGTGAGGACACTCCACACGCTCATGCACGCACGCATTGAGCTTGGTTGTGAGGGCGCGCACGCACGTACGCACACGACATGTTTCTGTAATAGGAAATTTCACTGGGTCATCAAAGACATATCTGACCGCTGGTAATAGTTGGTGAAGGCGTTGTCTATTTTAATCCTTCTGTAAAAAGAAGAAAGCTCCATCCCTCTCCGTGGGAAGCTCAACGACGTGGGAATAACATGGTTTCAGGTAGTTGTATTAATCTAAAGGGATGACAGATGTAAGGAGAAATTGGAAAGACATAACTGATTCTGAAAGTTTTCCCAATTAGACATATACCAGTTACATAACTAGAGTAACTGGCAAGAAGGAAGGTAGAAGGTGAGAAAGTCTGTAAAAAAAAGAGCAAGGGCTCACAGCTTCCTTATATATACTTCCTGGAGTAAGACAATGCCATGGAGAAAGGTGTATACATGTTATGTAAATTATGTTGTGCTCGGAAGGCAATAACTTGTCAAAAAGCTGTCCGGAGGTAGATCCAGGAATGGTTGTCATGTTGTTTTTGAACCTGGTTCTTGCACAGTTACTGGACCAGAAGGGCTGTAGTCCATCAACAGGAAACCACTGTGCTTTTAGGTGAAGTGCCGATCCATGGGAAGTAAGAGTGCTGTGGGAGCTGCAGCCATTTCAGCCGTTTGCCGTCTCCCATGCCTTCGATGTCCATTCAATTTCACTGCACCCCCTGCTGAAGACATCCTCCCACGACCAGTGTGAAGTGTACAGTTCACGGGACATATTGGCAGATACTGTGCGGAAGGAGGGATTCAAGTATCCTGTAAGACACCGTAGTAGAACAGAGGTGCGCTGCGTAATCTGTGGACATTGGTAAAACAATGCCGCAGTACAAACGAGCGACAGATAGGTGGCGCAGGAGAGTGATGGTAGCTTTCGGGATCCTCTGGGCTTTCTCCGCCTCTCTGGTTAGTAGGGTGTGATGGGTTGGGTGTAAGAACGGAATAACATTTGAAAATAAATACCGAAATAAATATATCTGTAAATGACATACATTTGTAAATGTATTTGGAAGATGTATATGTTTGGGACAAAAATGTCTTGTATAACATATTTTAGACAAAAACTGTATCATATTTTTTTGGCATGAGCAAAAAATGCACAATATTGTTTGGTATGAGCAAGTAGTTATATTGAATTTCGCAACTGTGCTTATTCTTCAGTAGAATGAACGTTTATTTTAACATAATTTCAGTTATCATATTATCACTCATGTGTCACTGCGAATCCACCATGAAAAAGCTTGATGATGGCCGTTCCATAAAATAATATATCTATTTTAGACAGCACTGTCACTTTCCCTCCTCTATCAAGCTATTGAATCGCAGAGGAACCGGAGGCTTCACACTAAATTGACTTCAAATTCTGGATGGAATAATGCCTTTGTGATACATTGTTGAAGAAAAAGTTGGCCTCCCTGACGGGGAAAAAAATGAACAACGTAAAGATGGACAGAGGCGGCATGCTGCGGTTGGACTTCTCCAAAATGAACAGCGTAAAGATGGACAGAGGCGGCATGCTGCAGTTGGACTTCTCCAAAATGTCCGCTTGCTTTGAGAGGTTGTCACTCGCTGTCACATTGGCAGGAGACACAGATGAGATACATGTTGTCAACCACAGCGGGGGGGGGACGACGCCAAGTACGACTGATAATCCTTCGCTGCCTGCAGAGCCACAGTGGTGTGAAGAAATGTGTTAACAAATAAACACTCCTGAAGCTTGGAGGCGACGACAAATGCAAAGCAGAGGACGACGTCTTGTGAGGAAAAGTAATTACTTTGAGGTTGGGTATTACCGTAGCATGTCCTAAATCTGCTTTAGAAATGACCTAGATTAAAAATACCTTATAGGAAGCTGTTGTCTGAATATAATGACAGCCTGGATGAATGACATATACTGTCTGATGATCACTCCGTCCTCATACCACTAGTAAATCTCCCACACATTCCTCCACAGTCTGCCAAATGAAAAAATGTTTTAAAAAAATAACTGTGATTGGATTAAAGAACGATATAAGGACAATTGCTGAGTGCTGGTAGCTATTGGTATAATTTACAACAGCATAGCGTGTTGATTACAGACAGGGAGTACCGAGCTTCGTGAAATATCCCATTTTCATAAACTCTATCCGTCAACTATCATGACCGGCGAATTGGATTCCACGTAGCGTGTAAAATGTAAATGAGAAGCTCCTATCATAAACTACAGACACAAATGGCAGCTAGCTTATGGCGCGCTGAGGTGGAATTTCAATGCGGATACTACACAGCATTTCTGCTGACTAGAACAAAGGCACGGGGGAAGAAGAAAAAAAAATGCCAAAGATGAGAAGTTGAAGGAACAAAAGTTCACGTTTGACTTTGACTTCATATCAGCACGTCAGTCACAGGGAGGCCTGTGAAACTCATTTGCTCGTAATTAAAGAAAGAGAAGGTCTAATTGCGCGGGCACATCTGCCTCCTGCTGAGCGACAGCACAGAAGCCTGTGACACTCAAACAACCTTGGACTTGTGCACATTCACTACAGTGTCATGGCACATGCCTGAAATCCTGCCCTAGCCATTAACCTGAACAATGGAGATAAAGATGGAGACCAAGGCGAGCCTGTCATTGGTGAGGGAAGATGATATTTAACAGTCAGGAGCTGTCTATATCAACACTGATGTCTATGTTAAAGGTGCTTTCTATTTTAAAGGTGCTACAGTGTTGTAGTATATTATTGCTTTTTACGGCTGTTTACAAGCAGTGGACAAGACCGAGTAAAATGTCTGTTTCTAAGATCACTCACAAAGCCAAATAGGAACAGAGGTTTTAATAAGAAATAGAAGAGATCAAAAATATGTCAAAATGGATATCCACTTTGAAAATAAATGTCTACATTTGCACAAAAAAATCCATGCTTCTGGTCATTAAAATGTAAAGGTATGGTAGCGTCAAGTCATTCGACCGACCTCTGATTGATCGCTGTTTAATGGTACGGAAGCATCTTCACCTCGGGCTAGCATCGCTAACCCTCAAGCGGAGCAGTTCGTAGGTCATGCCCAACGCCCACAGCGGGAAAGGCACAATCAAGCTCGGATCAGGAGAGGTTAGGTCCATCATTCTTGTATCACTCTCTATCTGTCTACAACAAGGCTATTGAACTCCGGTCCTGTATGTCCAAATCACTTCTGTTCCTCGTCCTGTTCTAATCAGGGACACATTTTCCACGTGCAGGCTGGAGTCTATAGCACATCATATGCTCCAGGCTAGAGTGCTGTGCTCTGAACACGCTTCAGACTGCTGAGACGTTAAAGAGCAATTGTTTTGAACCTAGACTGTGGTCAGCTTGGTGCAAAAGTCGGAGAGGGTAGTATTTTTTATAACACGATACAAAACAAAGAGGAGTTAATGTTCTGCTTATATTATCATATAATAGAAACAAACTGCAGCAGACCTGCCACTAAATGCCCTGTTATTTAAATGTAGATGAATGTACATTAATGACTAGGGTGTGTTATGTACACGTCGGACAGAATCTCCAGGATGTTTGGAAGGTCAAAGAAAGAGGACGAGTAGGGAGGGGGTGAGGGGGTGAGGGGAGGGGGTGAGGGGATCTGACAGTTCATCGATGATAGCCGCATATTAGTATCGACACCAAGAACCCACTAGAGAGAGCCAACCTTATCTCTGCACAGCGAGAGAGAGAGAGACAGAGAGAGAGATTGAGGGAGGGCACGAACGAGAGAAAGCAGGGAAGAACAGATAGGGAGAAAGAGGAGATAGAGGAAGAAGTAAGAAGAGATGGGAAGGGGAGAGGGTAAGAGAGCAAAGGAGGGAGAGAAAATCAAAGAGAGAGAGAGAGCGCGAGACAGAGATGAGATACTGAGTGAGAGAAGGAGATCAGGAGGAGAGGGCACAGGAGAGAGAGGAATGACAGGGTAAGGAGAGCCAGCAGAACGCTTATCTCTGAGAAGGGAAACGAGAGGCAGTAGAGGGTTAAGAGAGAGGAGGTTTAGGAAGGAGGAAGGGACAGTGGGCTGTGTTGTGTGCAAAGACAGCAAGGCACAGAGTCAGTATGGAAGAACAACAAACACGATAAAAATAACTTTCACGTGCAGGATGCGTATGGACTGTAAACAGCTGTGCCCATTCAAATTGAGCTGGATTAGGTTAAAAACACATATCAAATGAGAGAGACGAACGCGAATCGCGAGTTCACTCAGTCATAACACCTGTAAGCACAAGAAACAATCCTTCCTGTTTGTCGGAAACACATCATTTTCTACACAGCATGCTCATACCCAGAATGCTCTGCAGCAATCAAGTCTCAGCCCTCTGATAAACGCTTGAAAGCCTGACCCCGGGGGGGGTCCTGATTTGATTGGACGGTGCGCGGCCAGATTTCTCCTTCATTCGAGGTCCACTTCCTTAGTCTGTTGACGTTGCCTCCGGCAAAACAAACACCTAACACTTCACCGCAGTCCCAAATTGGGATTGTTGCATAAAATGAAGGGATTAATGAATAAAATAGTGGAGGCAGAGGACGCGGCAGATGGTTTGGTAGAGGAGATACAGTATCTTTTTGCTCCCTCTCATTTATTGTTTTCTCCATTTCGTCTCCTCTGCCCGACATCTTTTTCCTCTCGGTCCCCAGTGTGTTGGTTTATTATGTACTCCAACATGTCCTCGACGCCTATATTTTATTGTACGCCTTCATTCCCAGAATGTATTTGTCCTTTTTATTGCGCTTCAATGACAACATAACCCCTCAATATGTGATTCATATCCTTATTCCTCGAGTGTATTGAATTGTCATGTAACATTTGGCGAAAACAGCTAATTCTACCAAAACCAAAGGTGAGGTCTTCAGCTTACCAACAAGTGAAATCAGGAGGCTTAAAATGGTAGGGTGGGGACAAAGCCCGAACATGATGTAACAACCCCATTAAGAAAATCTTATTCAAACATACAATTTGTATGTTTAATATGTTCACCCGGCACAGCCAGAAGAGGACTGGTCACCCCTCTGAGCCTGGTTCCTCTCTAGGTTTCTTCCTAAATTTCGGCCTTCTTAGGGAGTTTTTCCTAGCCACTGAAATTCAACACTACTGTTGTTTGCTCCTTAGGGTTTAAGGCCGGGTGTTTTGTAAAAGCACTTTGTGACAACTGCTGATGTAAAAAGGGCATTATAAATAAATTTGATTGATTGATTGATATAATGCCTTCATTACCTCTGATGAAAGGGACCGACGTCCAGGCACAAGGGAAGTACATGGAAACAAGGTTAAGGTTCTTTCCCTATGCCTCCAAAAGCCTCAGTAGAGGAATGAATTACAAAACTGTCGTTGTTGCATTCTGGGATATGGTGATTCCTGTTTACTAATCTGCTTCCTGTTTACTGAACATATGAGATGAGGATGCATGAGGCCGATCAGAGAAGCCTGGTCCCCCCCGGTTTCAATTTGTAACGGGCAGGTGTACTCTCTGTATTCAGTACATTATACTTTCAAATGCAGGTTGTACACTTACGTCATTTATGTCATTTACCTACATGTTCATGGTTTTGTATTGTGTTCACTAAGTTATTTGTGGACCTCAGGGAAAGAAAGTGCTGCTTCTGGCAATGGCTAAAGAGGATCCTTGTAATAAACATGGTATTAATAATAGTCAAAATAGTGACTGACATTTTGCAGGCAGTCAGTAAATAACCCAGGATTAGAAATGGTCTTGACAGAAACCTCGGTGGAGGCGGTAACGGAAAGCGGCTGAGAGACCGAGACACAGAAAGACAAAGATAGATGTACAGAGGGAGTCCCAGACTGAGCGACAGAGAAGGTGAGATTGTTCAGGGCTGAAGCCTGCCCAAGAGAACCACAGCACAATGACTGGAAAGGGGATCAGCCAATGAACAACAAACAGGGCCATGGAACAAAAAGCCAGGGGGACAATTAAAAAGGAACAGCGAAGGGAGACAACAAATCTCTTAATCCCCTGCCCCCTCATCCTCTCACCAACTCTCCCTGCACTGTTTGCATTACAGACTCTGGTTCTGACCAGAGGTTCAGCGCCGAGCCCCTTGTAAATCGCCTGTCTCAGATCAACCTTACAAGCTTTTCACACTATCCGCATTGCTGTTATAATGTTTACACCCATACAATTTCAATACATTTAAGTGAATAACAATAACAACACTATATATATATATATATATATATATATATATATATATATTCCTTTTTTTTAACTGACTGACTATTAGGTGATCTGAGGCAATTTGTAATGCCCGCTTCGGGAGCCACAAACCTGTCAGTGCGGTACGACTGACCGGCATTCTAATGCCTCACTGACACAACATGTCGGTATGTTGTGACCAGCATTCAAACGCCTGTAGCCTGTAGTACACAACCTGTACAGAGGCTCAGAGGCAGTGATTTAGACCCCTGGGCCACGTTAGGAGCCTCTGGGGACCACTGTATTATCCCTCCTTCACTCAGGGTTTCAACTGATGTCTTCTGCCGCTCAGCCACTCATTGCAGAAGTCATTACAAGACCGCCATCATTTAAATCATTTGTGGCGATTTTTTTAAATTAGGGACTTAGTATGTAATCAACATCTCAGGGAATCGGATCTTCAGAAGCAGAGTTTCAATGCCAAAGATGCATTTTCAAACGTCACTTCACCCAAGTGCGTTCTGGCACCACCCCAAACCATCAGTTTTATGGACCAATCAGGATGGGGAGACAGGGTTCACATTAAAGATCATCAGAAATCCTTTTGTTGTGTTCGGAAACAATGTGTTTGGGTCACCCGGCAACTTCCCCACAACATGAACAGACACTGTGTCAGAGATTTCAGAAGAACAACGTTTTATTTACTACTGGGTGTACATTCATGCCCGTGTGTTTCTAACTCATTCACAAAAAAGCAGCTATCCTCAATTGTCCCAATTTAAAATCAAAACCACAAAATGTGCAGTGACCGCAGCTTTAACAGAATGTCCAGAGCAGTGTGAAAAACCACCCACTGAAGTAAGACTTCAGCATTTACCACTGGGGTTACGGAAGTAAAGTGCTAGGCTAATGGTGGCCGACTTTAAATCAAGAAAGGTGGCATTGTGGGTTGAATTGCTGATGCACTAACCTCGCAGATATGCTGTAGTGTCTCTCTGCAGCTCTCTCTTTCTTTCCCTCTCTTTACGAGCTATTAGTCATAAGCAAGGGAACTTTTGCAGGAAAAAAAAAACAGTGGGCTCACTGATGTTTTTATAACCGGAGGGGTCAAGCGAAGCTATTGGGAATTTGTCCGGATCGTCTGGGAAGTGGCCGTGAGGTGAAGACCAGGGGAGGGGATTACAAAATGGATTAAGGAATCACAATTGTGCTGTTGAAAATCAACAAGCATAGGAGATAGTGTAGTCATGTCTGGTGAAGGATAAACATTGACCGAATTCCCGTGAACATGTAGGTGTGATGTGATTCAAATGATATTTCTTGGGCTTCTGTCCATATTGATTAAGTGATGAAATTGGAGTGTATTGATTTGTCCCTCCAAAAGCCATTTGTCAAAGCCCTAGTGTTAATGCATAACAATGGGTAGAAAATATATATTTTTCTATACAAAACTCAAATGAAACATTCGGCAAATTCTAAAAGTCCGAATTTAGGCATTCAAGACAAAACTGCTAAATCACCAAAAATGTGCATGTATTTACTGTATTTTCAGTGTGTTTACCTGAGGATGGCACGTCATTATTAATCGAGAACCTGACGTGTCCACGTCTGTAAACCCTTTGTCCTCCGGTGGGCAACAAACCTTGATCCAATAAACATGACTCACACACAAGCTCCCATGTTCATTACCAGTGAAAAGCATGCCCTCCAGATCAATAAGCCACCAATCAAACCTCGTCTCGCAGACCCACAACGACAGAGGCAGAAATAAAATTAAATAAACTCTGCTTTATTGGTTGCGTGCACAGTTTCCCAGATGTCATGGAGGGTCCAGTGAAAAGCTAGAATTCCTGGCTGTAACAAAACAGTAGAAGGTTCAACAGACACAAATATAAAAGAAAAAGAGGAATCAAGGACACTCTGAACGGAAGCAGCAGCAGTAATGTAGGTCAGGAAACTAAACATTTTAGTCAGTTAGCAGATGCTCTCAAGCCATGTGAGGGACATTTTTACCTTTTTAAACAGAAGAACATTTTCGGCGCTGGGGTTTGATCCGGTCACCCTCTGAACTATACAGGGCACCACTTACAGGAGAAGGGAGCGAAAACGCCAGCAATCCACCCATCGCCTTGAAGAGAGATGTCATTAAGGCACAGGGTCGATCTAAAACGGGGAGGAATGACCGGAGTCGGAGAGCTTTCTCTCGACTGCTACTGTGCTGACGGGGGCCGGACTTGAGGACCCAGGTCAGTGGGGGAGTGCCTGTGGTGGAGCCTGTTTGACAACAGAGGATCACTGAACGCTTCGCTCTAATTCACGAGAACCATTGTAGAGACGGCATCAGAGCGACAGCATGTTTTAAAACGACTGATGTGACATCAACAGGCCTTAGCTGTCTGTTCTACTGTGCCGTCTGATATTCCAGACACTGTTTGGGGATGTTAGGGGTCTTTTAATGGCCTGGGGATAGGGAAAATGGATCAAGAGCGTCTGGATTCACACAGCGATCTATCTTATTATAGCCTGTTTGGAGCTTAGCCTTTTTACAGTGTGAAAAGGCTCCCAAGGCTGAAAAAAGCATAAGTGTGTGAGCGCAGATCCATGGAACTGCCACCATAACTATATCATCATCGTAACATCTATCATTATAATATTTCCAACTGTATTACATGGATGTGTGAATGGCTGATGAACATGTTTCAAAATACCCCTAAATACCCCTGAAAAGATGGTCTAACGAACCATCCCTTCAGGTACAGTTTAAAAAAAAAAAAAATTTTCCTTCCCACTTTCATATAAAAAAGAATGTCTTTTGAGACAGGTGCAGGAGCTTCTTAAAAATTCAATCCATGTAAGCCCACAGATATTGACAGGAAATCGATAATGACATACTTAGTACTCTTAGTAGGCTTGTGTGCCTGCTTGCCTGCCTGTCTGTCTCCCTGTCTCTCTGTCTGTTTCCATGCACACATATTACATTTGGTTTTGTCTGTCTCCCTGTCTGTCTGTTTCCATGCACACATATTACATTTGGTTTTGTCTGTCTCCCTGTCTCTCTGTCTGTTTCCATGCACACATTTGGTTTTGTCTGTCTCCCTGTCTGTCTGTCTGTTTCCATGCACACATATTACATTTGGTTTTGTCTGTCTCCCTGTCTGTCTGTCTGTTTCCATGCACACATATTACATTTGGTTTTGATCTGTCTCCCTGTCTGTCTGTTTCCATGCACACATATTACATTTGGTTTTGTCTGTCTCCCTGTCTGTCTGTTTCCATGCACACATATTACATTTGGTTTTGTCTGTCTCCCTGTCTGTCTGTC
>JACXGI010004739.1:14135-24982 GCA_016801175.1 Esox masquinongy | reverse complement strand
CTGTCTGTTTCCATGCACACATATTACATTTGGTTTTGTCTGTCTCCCTGTCTGTCTGTCTGTTTCCATGCACACATTTTACATTTGGTTTTGTCTGTCTCCCTGTCTGTCTGTCTGTTTCCATGCACACATATTACATTTGGTTTTGATCTGTCAGTCTGACTCTCGTTCCCATGTCTGCTCCTAAGTGGCTGGAGCCAAAGAAGGTTGTTCGAGGAGCAGAGAGGGAGGCCGGTCCACCATTAGACATTAAGCGTTCCCTAACGAGGTCCGGTATAAGTCCATCTGATAACAGCCAGGACCAGAAGGCCCGGGGGACAAAAAGGCCCGGTGATGGATGCACTTAGACTCCGCATCCCCATTCAACTTGATTATTAAGCTCTTAATCTTTCCCTGGTTCCCCTTTTAACAGGCTACACACTGTAGAGCTAAATTAAGCCTTTGTAAGCCCTTCATGAGACCTTCACAGACGCTTCGTATGTCATTCACAGGCAGACATCACGGTATATCGTGGGTTCACATTTAGCACCATGTAACGAGCTTTAAGGTACACAGAGGAAGGGCTGCTATTCCTGCATTGTTCCACGGTTGCTCAGCTGTGACACTGACCTCTATAACAGTAATTGATTATGCTGTAATCAAGAGGATGACTCCCTGGAACATTGCATCATTTAGTTATTCAGTGATACCATTGTCTCACACTTTCAGGGTCAATCATTTATGGTGATATCCTCTATTTTCCATCTGCCTGCTGCCATTTGTATATTCATATTGCCGCTCAGGGAATTTATTACACAATTGTCATGCAGGTCACAGGGGTCAAGGGGCACAGGGTCCATACTGAAGCATAAACATTAGACCCTTGAGGACGGCTGACCCCCTGCTTCATCAGATTCCAGTCATCACCTTGACCTTTCAAGGGAGACATATTGACCTTGACTGGGGAGTGGGGAATACACTCAGGACGGAGCAACACACCTGTGACTATTTAGTAGGTTGTGTGTGTGTGTGTGTGTATGGAAAAAAGAGAGAGGGATTGATTAGAGAATGTGCAGGATAAAGTGAGAGGGAGGGAGGGAGGGAGGGAGGGGGAGAGGGAGGGAGGGAGAGAGGGGGAGAGAGGGCATCTGTTATGACCTACACATGGAATTAGCAAATAAACAGGCTGGCAGGATATCAGTACACACACTGCGCAAACATTGGAGCCGACAAATCTCCCCTAAATCTTTGGCTCAGGTCCAGATCTCTAACAGGTTAGCCTGGATGGAGGACTAGGGTGGAATGACCGCAGGGCCATGGTCAGGCCGGTGTGGTTAAGGCACTGAGGTTAGGGTGGTATGGCGATTTATAGGTTAAAAACTGTAAAGTAATAATCTTGTAAAAGTCCTATTTGTATAACAATTATAGGTCTACTTTAATAAATAATCTGGACCGATTTCATACCTCATAACATTTTCCAAAAATGCAACTACTTTATTTAATTTGTTGTTATTTTGAAGGCATGAAAGGGTTTGTCTTGGATAGAAGGGGATTTGACACCGACACTTTAAGGTTATCAGATTGATTGTAAATTGATTCCCGAGGATGCTGGATGGCTCTGCCCGTTGAACACGTTTCTCCAGTAATGGCGGAGGACAACAATCGCTCACACTGGACGGGCGAATGATACGGTGTGAATCAGATCCCAGGCCTATCAATAACGCATCGACTACAGGACTGGGCGTGATGAACCACAGGAGCTCCACCCCTGACGGCTTGCTGATAACTTGACTCCATCTCGATACCGTTTTAACAGGCGCGATGCCGTCGGAACACACACCCTCTAACTCCCACGGAGGAGGAAGCTACGTGGTTCTCCTTGACAGGTCATGCACCAGTCATCTCCCGTCAGCCAGCGCCAGAGCGACATCGGTTAACCCCCCCCCACCCCCCACCCACCCCCAATTATTTCTCCCGGTTCCACTCTGTCAGTGTTCAAGGTAATTTCATTAGCCCAATCTCTGTTATTCTAATTACGATTACATCTTTTAACGCAAATAAAAGTTAATGAGCTTTTGTGAAAATGACTCGACGTTACCGTTTGTGTGTGTGTGTGTGTGTGTGTGTGTGTGTGTGTGTGCGCATGTGTTTATTGTATCCCACTTCGATCACCCCATCTGTGGCATGTTGGAGGGCTCACATGCTGCCTGAAGGGTGGGGGGGTAGTTCCATTCCCTTTACTGTTCACCACATCACTGCAAAATCAGGCAACATCCTTCCCTAACTAAAAAAAAAACGAATCCTAGTCTATAAACTAGCTGTATGACCCTTCTCAAGCGGCCGTTAAACAGCTGCATTTCATTTTAACTACCTCGTGAATTCTTGTAATAAAGTGACGCACCTTTTCCTCTCAACTCCAGTGAACACCAACGTCCAACAGTGAGAGTGTTCTTGACACAAAACCACTCAACCTACCACGGCTTGGTCAACTCCTCAGCACATCACCTCAACGAAGGGGCTGGTCCTATTTTCCAGTAGATAAAGGTTTCTAATGACCCCCCCCCAGCTAATCTACCCAGATTCCAGATCTGTGCGCGCTGTCAACCGCGACCGTAGGGGTTGGCCAGACAACACAAGAGGGTCCGGGCCAGACTATGCGTTCGCCGCGCCGTTTGGCCTTCGCCTCACCTCAATCAGACGCCCGGGGAGAGAGCAGAGGAGCGGACAGCACTAAAGGGAAGTTAATGGTCCGAGGTAGAGGCAGCTCCTTCATTCCTCCGACCAGGTGCAGTGTGCCGCAATTATCAAACGCATAAATAACACGCTTCAATAGTTAATGCGCACGGACCTAGGGTCCAGGAGCACACAACCGATGAGCACATTTATCCAGAGATGACAGACACACTGGTGTTCAGACTGTGTACAGTCCCCGCCGGGTGGATGCCTCAGTGCTGGGATGCATTGGTTTCCGATTAACGGACCGAGTTGTGTGTCGGTGATACACACTTACCTGGCAAATATTGACTCCGATTCACTCTTACTCGGACTACACTGGATTCCCCCTAGTGACTGATAAACCAGGCAGGCACACACACGATTCAACGGAAAGGTCTAGTAAGTGGAGGAAAAAAAGTCAGAATGTTACCGAAATAAGCCTGTTTCAGCCACAGCTGACTCTGCGATGCCAACCCAGGAGTCGCTATCCAGCTCTTTGTAGGCAATTAGTCCTTTCCTTTATTACTACTGATCACAAGGCCTTGGAGGACAAAGAGGGCAGCAGAAAAGCAGCTATCGCTGGGAGTATTTCAGAGATGATTACATTTGAGGAAGGGAGCCAATAGATCTTGTCGAGATAAAAGGTTGTGTATCGCTCCGCAATGTCCAAAATCCTATGCAACATTAGACGCTACTAACGTCAGCTATTTTTACTGTAAATGACTACATCATGTTGTGTGTGTGCGAGTGTACGCGCGCGCCCACGTGTGTGTCTGTCCGCCTGTGTCATTTCTCAGCTAAGCGAGGTGTTTGTCATTTCTCCAGATGTGCCATAAAAAACAACATTTTTACACACAATTCCTCTATGACTACAACACGTGATTAGTGAAACACCAGCTGTGATGTCCCTACTTCATAGTTAATCTTTCTACCTGGAAGCTAACCAGATACACTTCCAGAGACCACTCCTTCTACCTGGAGGCTAACCAGATACATTTCCAGAGACCACTCCTTCTACCTGGAGGCTAACCAGATACATTTCCAGAGACCACTCCTTCTACCTGGAGGCTAACCAGATACATTTCCAGGGACCACTCCTTCTATCTGGAGGCTAACCAGATACATTTCCAGAGACCACACCTTCTACCTGGAGGCTAACCAGATACATTTCCAGAGACCACTCCTTCTACCTGGAGGCTAACCAGATACATTTCCAGGGACCACTCCTTCTACCTGGAGGCTAACCACATGCATTTCCAGGGACCACTCAAGCCGAGGGCAGTTCACCAGGACCTGGGACTGTCCAGGAAAACACGGATGCCTGCTCACGTAAAGGGCCAGTGTCACAGAGGAACATACCTCATTTTAGGTCTCCCCAGGGGGGTCAGTGATTTACTGAGGGAGCAAGCTCCCGTGGCTTTTACCGGTAGTGATAAAAAGTAAACAACAGATAAGAAGTACCAGTGTTGTTTATCTCTGCTGTTGCCAGGAGAGGAGCAGCACCGAGCGGCAGACCAAGGAAGCCCGGTTGTTAGAAGGAAGACAGATCGCTATTATACGGTGTGTTCAGGGATTGAGGTAAATCGAGAACCCTGTCCTTCCAGCCCAAACATGGAAGTGTTACAGAACCAGTGTGTGAATGTGCCCGCTCTGCCGCAGAAGTCTGCAGACGTCAGCTACCTGTCTGGCCGTCCATCTGTGGTGACACGCAACAAAAGCCCCATCCCTCTTAACAATTGAGCCTCTTTGAAGTGAGTGCCCGGAACAATGGCAAGCCTTCAGAATCCTGTCTCCCTAACACCCTTCTCTTATCAGTGGGATCAGAGCTTTCTCTGAAAAACTCAGCGAGGTTGGGAAGTGCCGTGGACAAATCACCGCAGTGAAGTTGGTGCTCAGCATGCTCCAGGGCCAAGCAAAACAGTCTGAAAGACACAAAGACCAAGTGAGAGAGAGAGTTGGGGAGAGTGAGAGACGGAGAGGGTGAGGAGAAATGAAAAGAAAACAGAAAGGGACTAGAGAGAGGAAGGTACCCAGAAGAAGAGAAAGAGAGAGAGAGAAAGAGAAGGGGAAGACAGGAAGAGAAAGAGATGAGGAAAGAGAGAGAAAGGGAGAGGAGGAGGATGAAAGAGAAAGGAGAGAAGGAGGATGAAAGAGAAAGGGAGAGAAGGAGGATGAAAGAGAAAGGAGAGAAGGAGGATGAAAGAGAAAGGGAGAGAAAGTGGACTGCCTGTTCTTCCCCCATACCTCTTCCTCCCCCCGTACCTGTTCCTCCCCGTACCTGTTCCTCCCCCCGTACCTGTTCCTCCCCCTAGCTCTAAAGGCTAAATCCCACATTTATAGAGGTCAGACTGAGTCAAGTGATCCTGTAATATATTAATCGGGCCTATCAAGCACAGGGTACAAACAAGTCTTTTTTTAATGTGCTAGTCTGTCTCATTGTCTGTTGTTGCCCCTCTGTTAAGAATTAACTTACTTTGCTAATTAACTTACTTGTTACCCTCAGCAATTACACCTGTGTTCCCTCCAAGTGATGGTGGGATATGAGTTCACTAACAGCTCGGCTAAGGTATCGGCGTGTGTCGGCGTGTAGGTGAGATTTCGCGCATGTGCGCCCGCACGCTAGCTCATGTGCTCGTATGCGCTGTTTAAAAATGTTCATGCACCGGTCATCTGCTGAGGGACTGACATCACAGCAGTTACCTGTGGCATTTCAAGCCTTAGTTCCTCCAGGGGCCACAGGCCAGTCGGAGTCCAGACTACAGAACACACTTTGTTATTTATACCTCAGTGGCCCAGCGGCTTGTGTCATGTCTGTCTGTCTGTCTGTCTGCCTCTGTCTGTCTGCCAGCCTGTCTGCCTGCCTGCCTGCCTGTCTGACTTTTCTGGTCCGCCTGAATGCTCACGTCACCGTACCGTGCCGTAGCGTGCCATGTAGAAAGCAACGGGGAGGTGAACAAACATGCCATGCGTCTGCCCATTCTGTGCGTGCGCGCGTGTATGATCCTGTGTACAGGTGTGCATGCGATTGCTTGTGTGCATGTGCATCTTAGTACGCATAATTACGTCAGGGATGATGGGAAAAAAACTGCGTAAGAGAAAACTGTAAGGATTCAGCTGAGAAAACTGTACGTGTATACACGTGTACGTTGCCTTCGCCAAATACAATCAGGCTTCTGGCTTCTTGTGTTCATTTGCAGTGCCTCCAACCATCAAGTCCAAAAGAAAAAGCAGCCACAGCTGCCAAACTAGCTGGTGATCCCCAGCGTATGAGGGGTTTGTCTGCTACACAGGAAGGAACTGTTTGCATCTACACAATCCAAGGAAATCCTGAGTCTGTAAGCTCCTGGAAGATCCCAACATCCTGTGCTAACATGACGCAGCCCTGACACAGAAGGCGCTAAAATAACACCCCGGATCACTAAAATGACACCCAGATCACTGAAAAAACACTCAAATGGGCTTATCAGCACTGATTACCCTTGTAGAGAGAGAGAGAGTGTGTGTGTGTGTGTGTGTGTGTGTGTGTGTGTGTGTGTGAGTATGTGTGAGTGCCTGAGCAGAGTACCACCACAGCCTGTTAACCACAAGGCAAACACGTCTTCCCACGCCTCCCTCCTCACGTTCACCACAGAGCCGTCACGTCAGTACCTCCTCTCTCATCCAGGAGACGAAGGAGACCAACTGTCCGGAGCAGACGGTGTCTGTGTGTGTCCGTGCGGCGTGGCCTGCACTTTGAAGACGAGGGGGAGATGAAATATAAATATATACACAAACGCCAGAGGCAGCAGGAGTAGCGGGCCAGGGTTCAAAGGCAGTTCGGATCCAGCACAGCTCCAGCGCTCCGACCCGCCAGCCTGCAGCCGGCTTGCAGGCTGGGAAATTAAATGAGGTCATTCATTCTACTAGGGGAGATGTTTCGGGTGCCGAAGTGCAGAGCGTAATTGGTTGATTGACTAAATTGATAAAAAAATCACAATAGCTTTTTTGTTTTTTTCGCGAAGTACGCGCATCTTTCATCCGTTATATTTTGAGACGTTTTTTTATTTTGAAGGTCAGACGAAGCAGATATGGTTGTATGTCAATACCCATCATAGGTGACTGCTAAGTGGATTCTTCCAAAGGTGAGAACGGATCCCTGTTCAAACCCTTATTTAAGAGGAATCCAATAGAGTACTAAGTTTTAGCATCATTGCAAACAAGCTCAACCTTTTGTAATCGTTTTCAGACAACAGCTTTGACTGGTGATTTAGGCTTGTGAAACGGCTATTCAGTGCAGCAAGATTGATTCACTTACTATTCTGTCGGAGTCTGGCTTCCTCCCTCCATTTTGTTGGAGGTGGAAATGAAGAGGGTCAGGGCTATTGGCATTCAATCACACGCTGAACCAACGGCAGTTTACTGTGATTGCTTACAGACAAGGAGACTGCCAGCTTCCTGTCAAAAGACTCAGCAAACACCCCAGCAAAGCCAAAAACTTATCATCACAATAAAAGGTAGCTGTTTTCTGAATGTATTTTTATTGAGGTGCTGAATGCTTTGCTTAAACGTCGGTGGTTTAAAACACATGACAAGAGAAGTACTGTAAAAGGTCAATGCCTCCCCCACATTGAGACCAGGTTGAAGTATTTTGGCGACAGCGCAGTGGTGGTCCTTGGAAGGCTGAACAGACCCAGTGGATTGAAAACATGTCACAGGCCCCCCCCCCCTCCCTCCCTCCCTCTCGGGGTTGCTGCCCTTGAGGAAACTCATCATCATCCATAGACCGGTTTTACCAAATAGAATGACTACTCGCACCGCAATCGCACTAAACCTGAATTAATGCCAAGGCATTAAACACCAGACAATTGAAAATAAATAGAAAAACATTACAAAGGGCTAATCACCTAAGCCAAGAGTCAATGGCGTGTGACGGGGTTTATATGCTTTATCATAACTAAGGCTTAGTACAGTGAAGAGCATCCCATTTCGGCGACCAGTTCTCATAGAAAACCATGTTAAGTCTGCAGCAAAAAAAACCAAAACAAAACCTGGCGAGCACTCACAGGACAGGATAAACCATGTAGTCTCACAGTTCCAGTTTAACTGCTCAGATGTCAGATACAGTTAACATATGTACTTGTGTTCAAAAGGCCCCCAAATCCCTCTCCATGTGACACCAAATGGCAGACAGGCCGATATTAGGCACCCTGTGGGCATCACCATCCAGCCACCTTGTCACGCTCCCGACACCCTTCGCAATTAGCACCTGTCCGTCCCTGGCTTACGGACAGACACGCAGCCCCGCTAACGAGAAGAGCGCGAATAAATATTTACCAGCCGCCCCCGAGGCGCACCGCTCTGGCGCAAGTCGACGGGTTGAGTCATTATGGAAATGCGACGATGGAGGCGTTCTCCCCCGAAAGACGGTGGAGATATGGTGAACGGGCGGGGGGGGTTTGGGGGGGGCAACTCAAAACAGAGAGAGCAGGTGCCGAGAGAGAGAGAGGTGTAATTATACCCTCATTCTGCATAATCTCGGTACGGTTCGTGCATCACAAAGCTAGCGTAGCTGCAGGGATTCATGCCGCCGGAATAATCCCTGTGTGACGGACACCTCCCGGGGCCTCCAGTACATCGGAAGGCTGTCAGAAGGAAGGAAACGGAGAAAGAGCAGGAGGAAGAGGAAGAGAGGGCAGCGGTCGAGGAAAAGAGCAGGGGGAGTCAAGCCAGTCACGCCAGAGCAATGATCCTCTCCTCCCACCGTCAGCTTGTTCTCTTCTTCTGAATAATTCCCTCCATCCGTCTCCAGTGATGCCCCCCCCCCTTGGATGTCCGCATCATCCCTCTTTCCCCCGCTCCTACTTCCCCAAACACTGTGGCCACATCAACGGGCCTCAGCCTGAGACATTAACAGCATCAGTTAAGAATCTTGACCCATTCACTCTCTGACCTAATGGCATAAGCAGAGCTGCCATCTTGCGCATGTGTGTAGAAATTGGCCTGTTTGCACGCGAGCGATTTGACACGGCAACCAGGGCTGCTATTAGACTGGTTTTCTCCGGTTGTTCCCACATCCAGAGTATTAAGAGAGTTGGAATTCAGATTAGCCCCCCCGACGTGAGGGAACAATTCAACACTAGATTTTCAAAAATCTCCTTGTTCGCTTCACTGCATGAAGGGCAAAACTTTGGAAAAAATAAAGGGCGGACCATATCAGATTCCCACGTGTGTTCAGTAATTGCAAATCGGTGGCACTCAGGGAAAAAAAATGTAGTTCCTGTCTCTTCCAAATGCCTGTCTCTCTTTCTCTGCACAGATCATGATAATGCACTATTTGTTGGGATCTCCATTGATCTGCCCCCTGTCCATGAGATCTTCAAAATGCACACTTTTCACCATTGTGCGAGAAAGCATTCACAGTTACATACATTATCCTCAAAATGGTCCCATGGAAGGGTGACTTATTTTAAGGTTGAATAAACATCGTTTGATGTGTATGCTAGCAAAGTGTCATGCAAACTGGCTACAGCGGAAATTCACTTGTCGTCATAGGTGTAGCCTTCTGTGGATTGCAAGCCAGATTGCCTCAATCCTCTCCCTTTTCCTCGATGTCAGAGCTGCTGGCATTATTTTACGCATCAGGATTTTCGCTATCTAGAGCTGTACTGAATATCACTTTCTACAATTTCTTGTAGTTATATTCTATATTCTATTCCTGGCTAAAATATTGGTTGTTTGAATACAGCTTCTGCTTATCACCTTGAAATCCTTTCTGGGGACACGGTAGAGGATAATGACGTTGAAGAACTAGCATTGTTGCAAAAGTAGAAATTCAACATATTTTACAATGTTGGTCAATGTTGAAAATGTGTTAGGTTAAAATGTAGCCCTTGTATTTAAGTATAACCTAATTTAATGAAGGCAAAGTTGTTTAAAATAACCTGAAAACAATTTCAGCACATTTGTAAATTTCAATTTATTTAAAACTGCATTACGTGGACAAATATCACTGACACAACACCGATTCAGCCAGTTTGTACCCAGTGGATAGTAGCGAAAAGGACACCAGTACAGCAGGCACATATATCAGCAGTCAAGCTTCATTTCCATGTAATTGGTTGTCACAGCCAGCTATATTAACACCATAGGAGGTCCTGTCTGGTTCGGATTCTAAATAAATAAGGAGCTAACGCGACATCGGAGGGGTCTGCCAGAGATCAATAGAGTCATGATAAACAACCACTCACACTGCGCTCAGATGATTGTTAATGGGTCCGGTGTTTTCTTCAGGTGGACGCGGAGGGCTCGTTCTTTTTTACGACCCATACCAGGAGTTACGGCGTCCCCGTCAATAAAACACAGGAAATGCTTTAACAGTTCAGGGCTGGCGTATGCAAATCGGGACATGGGTTTCCCTGTTCACGCTGTGCTCCCAGCGGGGGAGTTGGGTACACCGGGGGGGGGGGGGGGGGGGGGGGGGGGGGGGGGGGGGGGGGGGGGGGGGGGGGGGGGTTGGCTATCTCCCTGGCATCCATCGATAGCAGCCAATACATTGGTTAGATGGGCAGTGGGGTGGAAGGAGAAGAGGGGGAGATTACAATGCTCTTTTTGAGCTCAACCCGGGGGTGCTCGATGGAATTGGAACCCTGAGAAGATGGATGTGAGCAGGGAGGGGGGGAGGGAGGGATATCGACAGACTGTCTTTAAGCCCCTCTGTGAGGTGGTATTACCACCACTCTCCCACGCTCCAATGCCTCTACCTCCCCTCTTACTCAACCTCTCCTCTCCTTACTCCCTCTCCCCCTCCTTTCTCTCCACCCACGCCCAACCTCTCCCTCTCCATCCTCCTCTCCCTACTCCCTCTCCTCATCACTCCCCACTCCCAACCTCTCCCTCTCCATCCTCCTCTCCCTACTCCCACTCCACCTCCTCGTCTCTCCCCACTACCAACCTCTCCCTTCTCCCTCCTCACCCTTCCTCTTCATCCTGCTGTATTCTTCGCTTTCCTCTGCCCCTCTTCCAAACATCTCTTCAAACTCAATCCACGAACAGGTCCTTGGTGTAAGATCGTGTGCGGGGGGGGGGGGGGGGTGTTTAGGGGGATTCATGGTGACTCCGAGCCGCAATCAGTCCCAAAAAAGCCAAATAATACCGGGGCGTTGCGGACCCCCGGA
>JACXGI010004738.1:0-51580 GCA_016801175.1 Esox masquinongy | reverse complement strand
GAGGCTTCCAAGAGGCCTACAGCAACATTAAAGGAACTGCAGGAATTTCTGGCAAGTACTAGCTGTGTGCTACATGTGACAACAATCTCCCGTATTCCTCATATGAATGAGCTATGGGGTAAGATGAAAAGGAAGTTCACCTTTCAGCACGACAACGACCCAAAGCACACATCCAAATCCAAAAAAGCATGGCTTCACCAGAAGAAGATTAACGTTTTGGAATGGCCCAGCCAGAGCCCAGACCTGAATCCAATTTAACATCTGTGGGGTGATCTGAAGAGGGCTGTGCACAGGAGATGTCCTCGCAATCTAACAGATTTGGAGCGCTTTTTAAAGAAGAGTGGACAAATATTGCCACGTCAAGATGTGCCATGCTAAGAGACTCCTACCCAAAAAGACTGAGTGCTGTAATAAAATCAAAAGGTGCTTCAAACAAAGTATTAGTTTAAGGGTGTGCACACTTATGCAACCAGGTTATTGTGAGTTTTTTATTTTTTATTTTTCCCCCTCAAAGATTTCAGTTTATTTTTCAATTGAATTGTTCACGTTATGGGTCATATTAAAGGTGGAAAACGTTCTGACATGATTCATCTTTGTCTCATTCTTTTACATCACAAGAACCTGGCATTTTAAAAGGGGTGTGTAGACTTTTTATATCCACTGTAGTTCTTGTGCCTCAAATCATGCATGATTTACTCTCAGCCCGGCTTCCTTTATTGTCATAACATGTACAAGATAATGGTTAAGTACTGTGCACTACAGCGTCTGGAATCTTGAGATCCTTGTTCTTCTTCCTCGTCCACATCCTCTCATTCTTCCACTACGTTTCTTCAATGTCATCCCTTGGTCCAGAACTCTTTTGAGCTTTCTTGTGCCACTTTTCATTCATGCCAACATCCTGATTTCTTCTTGACTGTTTAGAACTCCACAGCTTGTTATGAGTGTTAGAACTACGATGTTCGTAGGCTTCAGAGGCACACCAGTAGGTGTCACTGTACTTCACACTTTCAATAGCTTTAGTTGTCCTTTAGATTATCACCACACGCCTAAGCAAGACTAGCATACAAAAAACGTAGTCCTGTATTTGGCTTGAAGATATTTAAGATGTGAGGAATAACAAACACAATCCCAAAGCTTTCCTCCAGTTTTTCATTCTAAAAATGGACTAATTAAAACAGGAACAAATGGATTGTTCTTAAAAAACAGCAATCCATCTTTATCTCCTCAAAATATATTAGACTACCCAATGCCCATGTGAAGTTGATATATGATGAACACTAATTTGCACTTTGCGTTCTTTTTTCATTGTTACTGTCAACTCTCAAAAGAACATTTCCAGAAAACTAGTCAAAGCCCAAAATTATCATGACTTTTCAGATGATTAATAGGCTGAAAATTGTTACCAGCACCTGTCTTTTCGCATATTGACACAATATATGTCATCACAATTGAAACAAATTAACGGACCGCAAGAGAATCTAACAATGCGGCTGTCTCGTGGGAGGGGCGGGGCCGGTAAATCAATAAAAAAACGCTCGTGCTCATCTGTTACTCTATTCATCTCAGCCGCCGCGCGCCACTTCTCATGAATAGAACACCAGACACGCGTCTCATAATGGACGGAACTGACCATCTGCTTATGTTGATAGAATAAAGGCAGTTTAGAATATTGCAGCTTTCCAGCATTAATGTCTGATTAATGACATTTTAATGTTTAGGAAATGGGCGAAGTATATATGCAGTGACGATGATAACCTTAAGAACACTGGGCCCATTCAACCCTCAGAACACTGGGCTAATTCAACCACGACAATTAATCCTTTCTATGAAGGCTACCTACACATAGCTTACTATAAGTCTATGGAATTATAGCTAAGTCGTAGTGATGTCTCTCACTCTTAAAGCAGAGAAGAGAGATTTAAAGAATGAGTGTGCAACATGCACAAAAAGGAGACAGACCAATGACAGCCATCAGTAGCTGTCCTTCTCTCCCTCATGTGAAATTTGTGTTTTGGGACACTTAATTAAAACAATCAAGTGTTTTGGTGTTGAGCAACCTATTTATCCCTGTGATCCTCCTCTGTATCAGATATCTACACATTCTACATTTTCCCATTACATACTCAACATTTTGTTCCAAATACTGTTTGTTTCATTGGAAATGACAGTTTCACATGAAGAAAACACAAAGAAAATGCCAATCACACCCAACCCCTCCCCCAAACCCTGCCCACTCCCCTTCTGCCCCGCCCTATCGCCTCCCCTCAGACCTTCCGTGTTAGGCGATGGGCCAACACATGCTGCCTAAGGACACGTACTGTAACATAAGTTCATATGGATGCAGTTTCAAGTGTGGTTCCATTCAAATGATCCATAATCTCTAAGATTCCTTAGGAACAAAGAAAACTTTACTTGCTTCGGTCCTATTGCGAGGTCCATAACTGATAAATTGCTATAAATTGATATAGTCTAGCCCTAGATGGTCATGGTCTTTGTTTAAAGATTACTTACCATAGGGTTTTTTGTTGAAGCCCATTTAATCTTATAGATGAAATAAGAAGTACAGCTGTTTTTACAGGTGTTTGACCGACAAAATAATATTCTTTTTAGGGTCACATTAAAGCATTTTGTTAAAGGGAAGGCCATCCTTTTTCATTTCAGTGAGGGACAACTTTTGTCTAGGAATCATAATTATAGAAGAAAAATTATACTCCTGAAATGTAATGTCTTTGATGTAATTTAGTCAAGATAGTCTCTTACTTCTTTCAAATACTTTCTTTTGCCAAAATGACTATTTTTTTCTTGGCTTTGGTCAATCTACCCACAGCCTCTGAGTCTAAAAGGAAAATCAATGGTGGGTCCGGGTCTATCAGAGTCTCAGGGACATCCAACACGATCCCAAAGGCTCCACAACACTTAAACATTTATATGGCATCTTTAATGACTTCCACACTTACAAATCCAAACCCAGTGTTTTCTGTGAGCCTTTTAGTTGTTTATGTACATTTTCTGAGTGGTGATATGAATGGTGACCTTCTTGACCACCTTTTTGAACACCTGGTTACCCGTGGATCTGAATCCTTCCATCATTAAAGGCACACAGATACAGTATAACTGTTTTAGGCTTTAAGCAGTATACTGAATACTGAATGTTCCTCTATTTCTGAAACTTCCTCTTTCATACATACTCTTTTACTTTTCTTCTTTTAGCTCGTACACTCAACACTTAACCTTGCTAACCCATTCGGAACTGTTTGTTTCGCCATTCCAAGTGGTACCTAGCCTCCTCAGTGCACTGTGGGTTACGTTTATGTGCTTGATAGCCATTCCCTTGGTAATTAATTTAGACCTGGTAAATCGTGTGTTTCAAGAGAAGTTGGTAACATGCATGAAGGAGACATATGAGCCCATAGGATGAGTCAGCCAGCATTACTGAGCGCACTAGCTGTTTGTATACTCTAGACTACAATCCAGGCTCCCTCTTGTCAATGCACTCAGCTTTATTAAGTCAAATCCCCCTTGTGCCACAGTTACGCTGTTTATAATCAAGTTATTCCGTAGCAATCCAATTTTCATCCACAGCATGATGAGAGAGGCAGCGAGAAAGAGTGTCTCCCCTGTGTTTCTATGAATGTGGATGAATTTGCGTTTTTGAGCTTTAACGGTTCAGGCCTTTACCTGCCACCACAGTCGCTGAGTCCTTTGTGTTTTCAACAGGGCCGGTCCTAGGCATAAGTGACATAAACGGTTGCTTAGGGCCCCTGACCGCTAGGGGGCTCCAACCGCTAGTGAGCCCCGAACCTTTAGGGGAGAAGCAGGCCCCAAATCAAATTTTGCTTAGGGCCTCTGAAAAGGCCACAGCCGACACTGGTTTTCAATATCAAGGGGTCAATTTTTTTGTGTGTTCTTTTTTTACCAGGTAAGTTGACTTTGAACACATTCTTAATTAAAGCAACGACCTGAGAGCAATTAGGGAAGACAGATTCAGGCTCAGGGATTTTGGCTAGCAACTGCTATTGGTCAGACACTCTAACTGCTATATTAACTGCTGCCCCTAGTTTGAAACCTTGACAAAATGGAGGGCAGATCATGAAAAAGCAGAGGCTCCCCAACCAATACTAGCGAGTTGAAATTATCTGACCTGGTGTAACCCCTGAGTTCTCTATAACATAAGCCTGCAGTGACTTAGAGAAAGTTATTTGGGTCTGTTAGATCTCATGGACTTATTGATGAGGACCAGCTCCTAGACCTGTACAGGGGCATCTCTGTTGCTATATATAATGGCTCTGCTCTCTTACGTGGCCTGTGAACTGGGGTTTAGAGACACAGAAACACACACAAGACTAGCATCTCATGACCCTGTGATGCTCCTCGCTTCCAGCTGTGTGTGTGTGTGTGTGCATGTGCCAGTAAGTGTTAACCCCTTTACTAGAAGCTTCTGAAAAAGGCTTTTTTTTGTGTCCCCACCCTTTCCCCACCCCCAGCCTTTTTTTGTCTGTTTCCATAGAAACAAGTTTTCGGATGCAGAGACATGTCTACGACCAAATCAAAGCTAGTCTTCTTCAGAAACCGTTGATTTTTAACTATGTTAATTGTACCATTTTGCAACTAATATTTCAAAATATTCTGGGCATCATTTAGAATAACATCTTGTGCTGAATGGACTCACAGTGGTAAAAACGCTGGTGATGACCAACAAAGCTAATATCCTCCGGGTGTAGCTAGAATTGCCTTGTGTGGTGAGTGACTGACTCGTGTATCTTAACATGGTCAGATCAGGCCTTCTCATCTATCCTACTGCCACCCTCCTGGCTCTGAGTCTTGCCTCCCATGTTGGGCCGCTGCATGTGGCTTCAGTTTCCTCTTTGATGGGCGTTGCTGGGCTTGCCGGGATTTGCGTGTGCATATCAGAGAGAAAAGAAATGGGGGATGGGTGGTCAAAGAGACAGTCCAGCGTTCTGATTTGACCCATAGCTGTCAACATCCCCCACCTACTAACGCAGACTCGCTCCCTCCTCAAACACACACACAACTCTCCACACTTCGCGGGCTTCTGTAGCCCCCTAGCTCATTGATGTGGCACTAACTCAATCAATGACTGTGTCAGTGGGCCAGCCAGCCTCTCTCCCCTACAGCCAGAGGCTAGACCAGCGCCACTTCAACCTTGCCCCATAACCAGCCCTGACCCATCCCAGCATGAAGCATCCAGGCCGGAATATGGGAGGCAGGAAGCCGGGGCGTACAACACATCACTGTGTGTGTGTGTGTGTGTGTGTGTGTGTGTGTGTGTGTGTGTGTGTGTGTGTGTTAATCAGAGGCCCAGGGCAGAGACGGGATGTGAAGTACTCCACCCCGTATCATCACCACTGCTCTTACAATACTTGACCTAACATAGCAGGCATAAAAGAAACTTGAGCAATCATTTTATTTTAATTTACCCCTGTTTAGACAAATTATTTCTTACAATGAGAGCATATCCATGATATAAATGATAAATAACACATTCCTATTGTAAAAGTTTAAAGCAGCATGAAAAAATACAGACATATAGCAGTACTAAAAAAATCTTCCTCAAAAGTTAACAAACACAAATCTACATCAAAAGGAGACATTTCAACCAATAACTCCAATAATGCTTATTTGTTTCAGTCATGGGCATGTAATCATTTTGCAGTGTTAAGAAAAGTGTAGCGGGTTTCACCTAGTTCAGAAGCTATCCTTGGCTTATCAAGTACTAGCTAATCCTGTGTTCTTGTGCTCTTTAATCATTTGTAAATAGAGGTTCTAAAACCAGCACCAGAGATGAAAACCATCACCAGAGACCATCACCAAATCGAAATGGCACAGTGAAAGACAGCATCTAATGGTTAAGCAGTAGATGTTGCTTACGTATAGGTAATTGCTGAGGGGGCTAGGGGAAAGGAGTTACAGTGCCCTCCACAATTATTGGCACCCCTAAAAAAGAAGCGTAATAGAAGGAATAGAAAATTCACCTTTTGGTGAATTGGCTAAATGTCACACTGGAAAAAATGAGAAACATCCAACCTTTAATTGAAGTAAATTCATTCTGAAAAAAAAATCTGCCATCAGTGAATAATTATTTCTAACAAAACCAGGTGTGCCATGATTATTGGCATCCCTGCTCTTAACACTTTGTACAACCTCCCTTTACCAATAAAACAGCACTCAGTCTTCTCCTGTAACATCTAATACGTTTGGAGAATACATAGCAAGGAGTCTGAGACCATTCCTCTTTACAGAATCTTTCCAGATCATCCAGGGTCCTTGGTCCTCTGTTATGCTCTCTCCTCTTCTGGTCAGTCCATAGGTTTTTAATGGGGTTTAGGTCAGGGGACTGAGAACCATGGCAGAAGCTTGATTTTGTATTCAGAGAACCATTTTTGTGTTGATTTGGACTTATGTTTTGGATCATTGTCCTGCTGGAAGATCCAATGACGACCCACTTTTAGTTTCCTGGCAGAGGCAGCCAGGTTTATATTTAAAATGTCCTGGTATTTCATGATGCCATGTACCCTAACAAGGTTCCCAGGGCCTTTGGAGGAAAAACAACCCCACAACATCACGGAGCCTCCACCATACTTTACTGTGGGGATCAGATTATTTTGGGGTATAGCCACCCTTCTTTTCACGCTAAACCCACCTTGAGTGTTTGTTGCCATAAACCTAAACTTTTGTTTCATTTGGCCATAGCACTCGATTCCAGTCAAAGTTCCAATAGCGTTTAGCATACTCCAGGTGCTTTTGTTTGTGGTGTAATGACAGGAACTGCCTATTACTGGCATGCCTTCCAAATATTTTTTTGGCATTGAGGTGGCATCTAATGGTAGTTTTGGTAGACTTCATAGCCCCAAGATGCTACTCTCCTCTGTAAATCTCCAACAGTGATCTTTGGGGATTTTTTTGCATCTCTTACCATCCTACTCGCTGGGCGTGGGTGCAAGATAAACTTGGGTCCCTTCCAGGTTAGTCTGTAACGGTTCCAGTTGCTTTTAACTTTTTTAGTATTGCCCTAACGGTAGATATGGGCATTAAGCTCAACACAATTTTTCCTGATTTGATTTGTGTGTACTCTTTTATCTTTCCCATGTTGATATATGAATAATGGAATCTGGCCTCTGTGTCACCTCATTTATGCCCCAAGTGAAACAGGACATCATGGATTACTGCTTGAAAGTTCCTAAACACTCTGATCAACTTGAAAAAGTAAAATCTACACTGCTCAAAAAAAACAAGTTATGGGAACACTTAAATCACACATTGGCTCTCGATGAACGAAATACATTAAAGATCAAAATCTTTACTGTACATTGTGTAATTGGTTGAGAACAAAATGATGTAACAACGGTCAATGGAAACCAAAATCACCAACTGATTGAGGGCTGTATTCAAACTCCGAAAATCTAAGTAAACAATTGAAATCACTGGCTGTTCCAACTTGCGTGAATTTCATCACGGCAACTCATCATTTGACTCAGTAGTGTGTATGGCCCCCACGTCCCTGTATGCACTCCCGACAATGCCTGGGCATGCTCCTAATGAGACAGCAGATGGTGTCCTGGGGGATCTCCTCCCAGACCTGGATCAGGGCACCAGTGAGCTCCTGGACAGTTGGATGCACCGATACATAACGTCCTAGAGGATCTCAATGGGATTCAGGTCTGGGGAATGTGAGGGCCAGTCAGTGGCATCAATGCCTTCGTCATCCAGGAACTGCCTACACACTCTGGCCACATGAGGCCAGGACTTGTCCTGTACCAGGAGGAACCCAGGGCCTACTGCACCAGCGTAAAGTCTGACAATGGGTCTGAGGATTTCATCCCGGTACCTAACAGCAGTCAGGGTACCGCTGGCTAGCACATGGAGGTCTGTGCGACCTTCTAAGGATATGCCTCCCCAGACCATCACTGACTCACTGTCAAGCCGGTCATGCTGGATGATGTTGCAGGCAGCATAATGTTCTCCATGGCATTTCCAGACTCTTTCACATCTGTCACATGTGCTCCGTGTGAACCTTCTGTGAAGAGAACGGGGCACCAATGGCGGACCTTCCAATTCAGGTGTTCTCTGATGAATGCCAATCGAGCTGCATGGTGCTGGGCTGTGAGCACAGGTCCCACTAGAGGACGTCAGGCCGTCATGCCACCCTCATGGAGTCTGTTTTTGATAGTTTGGTCAGAAATCATGCACACCAGTAGCTCGCTGGAGGTCATTTTGTAGGGCTCTGGCAGTGTTCCTCGTGTTCCTCCTCAAATAAAGGAGCAGATACCGGTCCTGCTGCTGGGTTGATGCCCTTCTACGGCCCTGCCCATCTCTCCTTGTGTAATGGCCCGTCTCTTGTTATCTCCTCCATGCTCTTGAGACTATACTGGTAGACACAGCAAACCTTCTTGCGACGGCACGTATGGATGCGCCATCCTGGATGAGCTGGACTACCTGTGCAACCTGAATGGACTGCAGGTACCACCTCATGCTACCAGTAGTGACAAGGACACTAGCAAACCGCAAAACTAGAGAAGAATCCATCAAGAAAGATAAGGATGAGAGCAATTGTCTGTGGCCACCACCTGCAAATCCATTCCTGTTTTAGGGGTTGTCTTGCTGTTGCCTTTCCAGTGCACCTGTTGTCACTTTCATTTGCCCCCAACAGGTGACCGTGATTCACAATCGCTTATGCTTCCTAACTGGACAGATTGATATCCCTGAAATTTGAATGACTTGGTGTCATACTGTGATGATTGTGTTCCCTTAACTTTTTAGAGCTGTGTAAGAGGAAAAAATGCTTCAGTAACATTTTGTTCATAATAATATGTAGGGGTGCCAATAATCGTGGCACATGTGTTTTTTTTTTAGAAATGATTTCTTGATTACAGTTTTTTTTCTCGGAGGAAATTTATTTCAATTAAATGTTGGTTTCAACTTTATTGTCATTGAACAGTACAAGTACAGTACATCTTTATTAGGGGTGCCAATCATTTTGGAGGGCACTATATAATAAAAGGTCAAGGCATGAGAGCAAACCTGTAAAAGCATCTCTGTCTCCTTTCTTCCATTAATATTCATAACACCCGAAATCCTTAACAGACATAAGTGGCTTGAAGTATTTCTTTTGAAGTATTTGTTTAGTACTATTAATCTATCCAATCTTGATTTTCAGTTTCTTTACTAATTGAGCAACGCGTGATCAGCCCTCATCTGCAGACTGTAGTGAAAACAGGAGTCAAAACAAATTTCATATATTCCAAAGGGTTTCATTATTTTACACAAAGTGTTACACATTGTTCTTAAACAAAGAGAAAATAAAGCCTAGCTTGACTTGGAACCTAAAGGTAACCCCAAAAGGGATAAGAAGCATATATCACAACTTTCGCTAACCAAACGTAAATTAACTATCCCTAGGTTAATACGCTGGGAGTTCTCTTCTTTCTCTCTACTCTTTCTGGTGTCTTTTTTGATTGCCCTCATTCTCCACCTGCATTCTTTAAGATGGATGTGTTTTGGGTTTTCTGTGATGTCCACAGAATGCAAATTAAAATGCAAATTAATTATTTAAAAATCATACAATGTGATTTTCTGGATTTTTGTTTTAGTTTCCGTCTCTCACAGTTGAAGTGTACCTATGATAAAAATTACAGACCTCTACATGCTTTGTAAGTAGGAAAACCTGCAAAATCAGCAGTGTATCAAATACTTGTTCTCCCCACTGTACATTATGAGACACATCAGACTAGGGTTCAATTCGCATCCCCTCCCTTTACTGCTCTCTCTTCTTCATCTCTTTCCCTTTGTGATTGTTTTCCAAAGTGTCCCAACACGAATGATAGATTTAAAAAGAGTTGCTTACTCCATTACACCGCCGCTACAGTCATCAGGGCTGTATGTTTGACCGCTCATTTTGACAATCGTTGGTAATGGACGTTATGTCAAAGACACTGTGTCCCTGAAAGCAGGATGTTTCTGGTTTCTGTCAGTGCCTCAACACATGGTTCTTACTTGACCTTGCTGTTCAATTCACCCTGGAATCACTCTATACGTTTGTGGACTGAAGGATGTTGTGATGACAAAAGTGTTGTTTTTAACCTTGGTGTTGTTATGGGTCTGTAATGTACTGTTTTGTGTGTCACTCTCTCTGTGATATGGCCTGACATTAAATTATTTATGTCAACAAAAATCACATACTGCTAATTCTCTCTCTCACTCTCTCTGGAGGTGGATGAGGAGAGAAGAGAACTAGAGTGTAGACAGGGGGTGGTTTGTCTGCTTCTGCATTGCTCAAGCAAGGGCATACACACACACACACACACACACACACACACACACAACCAATCTGACCTAGATGAAGTCACAACCAGCTGACACTGCTTGGCTACTCTCTATTCACCTCTTATCTCTGTCCCTATCTCTCCCTGCCAGCTTCAACTTCAGGCTCCAGTGATGATGAGGTTGAAATAAACCTCTAAAATCTAAAAAATTATGATAATGCTTTTTTGTGTAAGCTGTTTGAAAGAAATGCCTGCAATTTCCATTTGTCCAGGTAGGATGGAACTTTTAGCCTCCCTGATGACATCACCAAATATGTTAATTCATGGGTGAAAGTAATCTGGTGTAGTTTGGTCCCATTATTTAACATTAGGGATGTTTACTGCACTAAATATCTTCCAAAATGTGTTGAGCAAGAACACTAACATTTTGCCAGAGTGAGAGATAAGTGACAGAGATTTAGACATGCACCAACTGCAGAATAATGACAGTTGTCAAATGTCATTGCAGGTTTTTGTAACACATGCATTTTTCCAATGAATAAATTGCTGGTGCACAGTGCACTGTTTGTTGTGCAAATGTCCACAGGAAGTCAACGGACGCATAATTTGAACATCAGAGACAACATGATTGGTCTTTTGACACACTACAAGGGAATGACTGAAGTTATGACAGAAGTTATGCCTAGGCCTACAGAGATCACAAGCTAGAACATTTTATTTATTATGTTAATGGTATTTAAATTAAATTGTTTTCACTGCAGTTGATGTGGTCTAAATAGGCTCTAAGACTGGCTTTATTGACATGACAGCAGTGATTCAATGTTGTCAGCCCAATACTGCAATACAATAACTGGCTCCTAGTGTATCACTCTTTGTCCCATTGTTTTTTTCTTTCTTCTCTCCTCCCTCTCTCTCCTCTCTCTCTACAGTGGATGGTCAACAGACATCATAGAACAAACACACAATCTTGGCCACTGTGTGAAAGAGTCTTTGTCTGTATAACCACAGGGGTCCTTTTAGTAATGAGATCAGAGAAGGGTGAACTGTACTGTAGTATATCAGCCAAGAGCCAGTGTCTCACACACACCACACTTCAGTCTGAGTATGTCTATAGTATTCAAAGTTAAGTATTTCAAATATGTATTTAAACTACTTTTGAGGAGTTTGTATTTCACTGCTCTAATGTACAGTATTTTGTAATTGCAAGATATATTTTATGCTTCATATTTTATAAAATACTTTTCAACAGTCCTGTTTGGCTTGACAGGTTTCTGGTTTGTCTGGCATTTTGTCACATCATTTTTGAAGGCTTCAAAGTGCTTGCAATCTGTAGTCTTTATTCTAGGCTTTGAGTTTCCTTTAAAGTTTTCTAAGGGTGTCTGTCAACATGAGGACCGAAGAGGTGTCAAAGAACTTATAAATAATATACAGTATATATTTAATTATTTCTATACAGAGCCAAATCATTAAAAAGAAGAAAAGCGCTAGTGCACTCAACATTTGCAAATGGCCTCATAGACCAAGGAAGCCCGAGAATGCTCACCATATCAAGAAATAAACCCAAACAACTATCTAATGGATCAGGAAGATTCTCCAGTAGATAAACGTGAAGATTGCTTCCATCAACAGTACCACTCGCCATAGGAATGACAGAGGTTACACTGCAAGGTTTAACCCATTAGTTAGCGTTAAAAACAGAGTGTCCTGGTTACAGTACATAAACTCCAAATGTTCTTGTGATTGTTGAGATTTAGTATGCAGCCCATGATTTTTTGCCACTGGTTGTAAAAGTGGTTGCTGTCGAGCCAAGTCAAAAAGGGTCCCTGTAAATTGTGTACTGCATGTACTAATTTGTGCCCCATGTCATCAAAACCACATGCTTTCAAATTTGGATCTTCATGGCTAACTAAAAGATAATGTTTCATTCTTTGCATAAGTTCCAGACTGCATCTTTAAGGGTGAGTAAAACCAGAGAGAGAGAGACAGCCATTGTCCTGCAACATTTATGTAGCTAAAAAAATTAGGTGTCTAGGCTTAACAGTATTGTCCCTGTATGACTGTATATGTCTATGTGTTTGTCATTACCTTTCCCAGCCAATCAGTAGCCTAAAGACTCTTACATAATCCTGCTCAATGCAAATGGTGGCCGTGAGAGAAAGCGGAGAGAACAGTGTTTATTAAAGAATGGGAATTAGCTTACAGACTTCAAAGCTACTAATATAGAAGTGGTTTAACAGTATATCTGTGTGTGGGATTATAGAGACATGAAAGAATGAAAATATATTACTGTTTCTTTCTCCTGCTTATATGTCCCACTGTCAATGCTGTAACACCTCCAAACATTGGGTTCATGTGTGTGTATGTTTGTTTTGTGTTGGTTTGTACTACCTGGTTTTCCAAAAAGTTGTGACGCTGAGTAAAATGCAAATAAAAACAGAATGCAATAATGTGCAAATCATTTATCCTTATATTTAATTGAAAATAGTACAAAGACAACATATCAAATGTTGAAACTGAGAAATGTTATTGTTTTTGGAAAAATACATGCCCATTTTGAATTTGATGCCAGCAACACATTTAAAAAATGTTGGGACATGGGCATGTTTACCACTGTGTTGCATCACCTCTTCTTTTAACAACACTCTGTTTGGGAACTGAAGAGACTAATTGCTGTAGTTCTGAAAGTGGAATGTTGTCCCATACTTGCTTGATATGGGATTGCAGCTGCTCAACAATTCAGGGTATCCTTTGCTGTATTTGTCATTTCATAATGCGCCATATGTTTTCAACAGCGGACAGGTCTGGACTGCAGGCAGGCCAGTTTAGCGCACAGATTATTTTACTATGGAGCCATGCTGTTGTAATACATGTAGAATATGGTTTGGCATTGTCCTGCTAAAATAAGCAAGGCCTTCCCTGATGTATAATTGGACATTGACAAAAGTTTTGTTATTTTGGCTGTTCACCAAAATATATTTAAGTTACAGTTAAATAATGAATATGTGCTTAAAGTGCAGTATGTCAGCTTTAATTTGAGGGTATTCACATCCATATTGGAGGAAGGGTTTAGGAATTACAACTCTTTAATATGTAACCCCCTCTCTTTCAAGGGACCAAAAGTAATTGGACAATTGACTCAAAAGCTGTTTCATGGACAGGTGTGGGCTATTCCTTTGTTATTTCTTCAATTAACCAGGTAAAAGTTCTGGAGTTGATTCCAGGTGTGGCATTCACATTTGGAAGCTGTTGCTGTGAACCCACAACATGGGGTCAAAGGAGTGCTCAATGCGAGTGAAACAGGCCATCCTTAGGCTGCAAAAAAATAAAATCCATCAGAATATTAGGAGTGGCCAAATCAACCGTATGGTACATTCTGAGAAAAAAGAACGCACTGGTGGGCTCTACAACACAAAAAGACCTGGACGTCCACGGAAGACAACAGTTGTGGATGATCGTACGATCCTTTCCATAGTAAAGAAAAAACGCTTTCACAACATTCAGCCAAGTGAAAAACACTCTGAAGGAGGTAGGCATATCATTATCCAAGTCTACCATAAAGAGAAGACTTCACAAGAGCAAATACAGAGGGTTCGCCACAAGGTGCAAACCATTCATAAGCCTCAAGAATAAAAAGGCCAGATTAGACTTTGCCAAAAACATCTAAAAAAAGCCAGCCCAGTTCTGGAACAGCATCCTTTGGACAGATGAAACTAAGATCAACCTGTACCAGAATGATGGGAAGAAAAAAGTATGGAGAAGGCTTGGAGCGGCTCATGATCCGAAGCATACCACATCATCTGTAAATCACGGTGGAGTCAGTGCGATGGCATGGGCATGCATGGCTTCCAACGGCACTGGGTCACTAGTGTTTATTGATGATGTGGCAGAAGACAGAAGCAGCCGGATTAATTCTAAAGTGTATAGGGATATATTGTCTGCTCAGATTCAGCCAAATTCAGTGGAGTTGAGTGGACGGTGTTTCACTTTACAGGTGGACAATGACCCAAAACATACTACGAAAGCAACCCACTAGTTTTTTAAGGCAAAGAAGTGGAATATTCTGCAATGGCCAAGTCAATCACCTGATCTTAACCCGATCAAGAATGCATTTCACTTGCTGAAGACAAAACTTAAGGCAGAAAGAACCACGAACATACAACAACTGAAGACAGCTGCAGTAAAGGCCTGGCAAAACATCACAGGAGGAAACCCAATGTTTGGTGATGTCCATGCGTTCCAGACTTCAAGCCCTGATTGCCTGCAAAGGATTCTTGACAAAGTATTAAAAATGAACATTTTATTTATGTTTGTGTTAATTTGTCTAATTACATTTGAGCCCATGTAATAAAAGGGACTGTGTATGAAAATGGTTGCGATTCCTAAACGTTTCATACAATATTTTTGTTCAACCCCTTGAATTAAAGCTGAATGTCTGCACTTCAATTGCATCTCAGTTGTTTAATTTCAAATCCATCGTGGTGGCGTACAGAGCCAAAATTATGAAAATTGCGTCAGTGTCCAAATATTTCTGGACCTAACTGTATATTGCACATCATTGCATTCTATTTGTCTTTGCATTTTACACAGCATTCCAACATTTTTAGGAAACGGGGTTGTATATGATTTTCTATCTCTTCCTGTCATTCTGTACTAGCCTCAAATGGTAGGCTTACAGATGCCATACCTCAATGTGATCATCCTTTTGGTGGATAAATGCTGTATTCGTGTTTTAAAAAGGCTTCTAAAGTTAGTTATTACCACTTAAAAAAGGTTAAAAAGCCAGTATGTACTGTAAAAGGTCACTTAACTATAGTCTACATAACAATTCACATTCCCTGGTATTGCACTGTTATTTCTCTACTGTAGCAAACTGTCTCAAATTAAGATAAAGCATTTGTAAGCCTCTCTCCAGTCACTGAATACCATGTTTCTGTGTGAGGTTGGGAAGCTGCATTGCTTACCACCGCTTCTCTCAGGATGGATGGAGCTGGGGTTCCCTCTGATCAGCAGATAGTGTTGACAATAAACAGGCAGATTTTACAGGAAGCAATCAGTAAAAAGCTTGGGCACAGGAAGTTTGGTGTTGAGTTGTTACAGTAAATGTTGGAGTCTGTGTGTTCAGAGAGAAAGTGACTTTGTGCTTGTCTGTATGTATCATTGTCTCTGTGTGTGTGTGTGTGTGTGTGTGTGTGTGTGTGTGTATAGTTTTTTATTTAGCCAGGTAAGTTGCTTGAGAATCAATTATTATATAGAATGGCAACAATTTTTAATCCCGATGTGTGTTTGAGTCTGTATGTACAACGTGTATAAGTGAGTATGCCTGCATGTGTGAACATTTTTGTGTGTTGCAGTCCTAGTTGTGTCTGGAGCAGCTTGTTTCCAAAGCCTGGAGGATAGTGACTCATCCTTGTGACTGAATGTAAGTCCTGCTATTCTGCACTGTCAAGAACCTATGCATGTATAGATGCATCAAAAAAAAATTGAAAATTGTGGAAAAGTTCATTTTGTTCCATAATTCAAATGAATAAGTGACATTTCAAGCCTTTTTTGTTTCAATCTTGATGATTACGGCTTACAGTTCATGGAAATGAAAAATCCAGTTTCTCAAAATAATATATATTTTATATATATAAATACACAGCCCCGGAAAAAATAAAGAGACCACTGCACCTTTTTCTTTCCTTTCCAAAAAAGTTGGAAAGGAAGGTTTTGAGTGAGGAACAGAAGGGTTAAAATTAAGAGACCACTGCAAATTATATAAATATATTTGATTGATTGATTAATTGATTGAAGAGACCACTGCACCTTTTTCTTTCCTTTCCAAAAAAATTGAAAAGGAAAGTTTTGAGTGAGGAACAGAAGCGTTCAGTTTGCAGTGGTCTCTTAAGTTTAACCCTTTTGTTCCTGACTCAAAATGTTCCTTTTCAACTTTTTTGTAAAGGAAAGAAAAAGGTCCAGTGGTCTCTTAATTTTTTCCAGAGCTGTATATATATATAAAATAAAAAATGTACAATACAGAAATGTTTACCTGAGAAGAGCTCTAATCAGCTAATTATCTCCCTGAGCCTTCAATCTCTCAGGCTGGTTCAGTACACACAACCACAATCATGGAGAAGACTGCTTACTTGACAGTTGTCCAGAAGACACTCATTGACACCCACCATGAGGAGGGTAAGCCGCAGAAGGTCATTGCTGGAAGGGCTGGCTGTTCGCAGAGTGCTGTATCAAAGCATATATCATGGAAAGTTGACTGGAAGGGCAAAGTGTGGTAGGAAAATGTGCACAAGCAATAGGGATGACCGCAGCCTTGAGAGGATTGTCAAGCAAAGCAGATTCAAGAACTTGGGAGAGCTTCACAAGGAGTGGACTGAGGCTGGAGTCAGTGCATCAAGAGCCGCCAAGCACAAACATGTCCAGGAAATGGGCTACAAGTGTTCCTAGTGTCAAGCCACTCCTGAACCAGAGACGTTAAAAGCGTCTTACCTGGGCGAAGGTGAAAAAGAACTGGATCATTGCTCAGTTGTCCAAAGTCCTCTCTTCAGATCAAAGTAAATGTTGCATTTCATTTGGAAATCAAGGTCCTAGAGTCTGGAGGAATTGTGGAGAAGCACAGAATCCAAGTTGCTTGAAGTGTGAAGTTTCCACAGTCAGTGATGATTTGCGGTGACATGTCATGTGCTGGTGTTGGTCCACTGTGTTTGATCAAGTCCAGAGTCAATGCCGCCATCTACCAGCAGATTTTAGAGCACTTCATGATTCCATCTGCTGACAAGCTTTATGGAGATACTGATTTCCTTTTCCAGCAGGACTTGACACCTGCCCATAATGCCAAAATGACTGGTAACTGGTTTGCTGCCCATGGAATTACTGTGCTTGATTGGCCAACCAACTTGCCTTGTCATGAGGAAAATGAGATCCCAACAACACAAATGAGATGGGAAAAGGGAAAAACAATTCTTCAAACAAACAATAGTTGTGACAACAGTGTGATGTTATGGGTTTTCTAGTCATTGTAGGGACTGGGAAGTTTGTCACAAGAAATATGAAATGAGCAAAGCCTAGATTAAATGAACATCTATGTGTTAATTTCTGTAGGTTACAAATAATATAATCTTTCTAAATGCAAGAACTTAACAATGTAATTTATCTTTAGTAGAAATATACAGTCATAATAAATGCCAAAATAAATAATGTAGTTACTACTGTTTTAGTGTTGATGCGAAACTAACAGCTGATTTTCCAATGAAAAGCAAAAAAACCCCCAAAAAAACACTTGAAGCCAATATTGAGGAAACTTCTTCCCTGACATCTTCCAACAAGACCATTGAACAGGCTTCTGGAAAATATACTTACAGGCTAAATAATTAACTAACTTTTATAAAGGAAATAAAAAAAGGAAACTTATCAACACCGTTCCTACAAGGTAAATGTAATCTTGATCTTGGCAGCTATTTTAGTCCTTTATTAGTCAGTCGACTCAAACTCTGGACAGTATGCCTAGAGTGACTGTAGAAGGCAATTTGAATGAACACAAGAGGAAGGTCACAGGCAACCTAAATATTCATTATTTAATCAAGAAAAAACATGAAATTACTAAAATGACAGCTTAATATGACAGTCCTTTCTTATAAGTCTTGTGGGACTAAAAGAGTTACCAAAATGAACAGTGAATTGTTCAATTTGGATGGGTGTTGATTGTGCTGATTATGCTAGTGTATCCTTCCTTCTTCAAAGCTTTATGTGCATCCTACTGAAACATTGGTCTCATTGAAAAAATCTATTATTATACAACCCCGTTTCCAAAAAAGTTGAGATTCTGCGTAAAATGCAAGTAAAAACAGAATGCAATGATGTGCAAATCATTTAACCCTATATTTAACTGAAAATTGTACAAAGACAACATATCAAATGTTGAAACTGAGAAATGTTATTGTTTTTGGAAAAATACATGCCCATTTTGGGACAGGGGCATGTTTACCACTGGGTTGCATCACCTCTTTTTTTAACAATACTCTGTAAGTGTTTGGGAACTGAAGAGACCAACTGCTGTAATTTTGAAAGTAAACTGTATTCCCACTCTTGCTTGATATAGGAATTCAGCTGGTCAACAGTTTGGGGCCTTCTTTGTCATGTTTTTCGTTTCATAATGCGCCAAATGTTTTCAATGGGTGACAGGTCTGGACTGCACTCTGTTCAGTTTAGCACCCAGACTCTTTTACTACGGAGCCATGCTGTTGTAATAAATGCAGAATGTAGTTTAGCATTGTCTTGCTGAAATAAGGAAGGGCTTCCCTGAAAAAGACATAGTCTGAATGGCAGCATATGTTGCTCCAAAACCTGTATATATTGTTCAGCATTAATGGTGCCTTCACAGGTGTGCATGTCACCCATGCCATGTGCACTAATGCATCCCCATACCATCATGCTCTTTAGTCCAGAGAATGATTCCCAAGAATCTCAAATTTTGATTTGTCTGACCACAGTTTTGCATTTCGCCTCAGTCCATCTAAAATGAGCTCAGGAACAGAGAAGGCGCTGCCATTTCTGGATGTGGTTTATGTATGGTTTCTTCTTTGCATGGTAGAATTTTAACTTCCATTTTTGGATGCTGCTACATAATGTGTTCACAGACAATAGTTTTCGGAATGTTGTTGAGCCCTTGCAACGATGTCCACTACAGAATCGTATCTTTTTTAATGCAATTGCTGCCTGAGGGCCCGAAGATCACGGCCATCCAATATTGGTTTTCGGCCTTGTCCCTTGCGTACAGAGATTACTCCAGATTCTCTGAATCTTTTAATGATATTGTGTACCATAGATGATGAGATCCCCAAACTCCTTGCAATTTTTCGTTGTGATACGTTATTCTTGGATTGTGGCACTATTTACTTGTGCATTCTATAACAGAGTGGTGAAACCCTCCCCATTCTCACTTCTGATAGGCCCATCCTCTCTGGAATTATCTTTTAATACTCAATCATGTTACTGAGCTGTTGCCAATTGACCTAATCAGTTTTGTGATATTCCACTAGGTTTAGGTTTTAGCGTTACACAATGTTTCCAATCTTTTGTTGCCTCTGTCCCAGCTTTTTTGAAACGCGTTGCTGGGCATCAAATTCAAGGTGGGCATATATTTTTCAAGAAACAATAAAATGTCTCAGTGTCAACATGTGATATGTTGTCTTTGTATTTTTCTTTTGAATATATAGATTAAACGATTTGCACATCATTGCATTCTGTTTTTATTTACATTTTACGCAGCGTCCCAACTTTTCTGGAAAAAGGGTTGTAATTGTTCTTCTAATTGTTGAAGCATATGCATTGTAACCTGAAAAGTTGCAAGGGAAGTCCAGAAATCTCTAGATGTTATGTATGGGTTGGCATTTACCTGATTTAATACTTTGCTTTTGGCTCTTGGTGATATTTTGGAAGGTTTTCCTCTAAACTATCATGTGGAATGGGTAACTATATACCTGTTACGTCAGATAAAAAGGAATGGTTCAGATGAAATAAGGATTTCATGGTGAACACAAAAAATCTATGTATAGAAATACCAAAAACAAATCAAAAACACATCAAAGAAAGTCTTCCAAAGAAAATAAATGATTTGCACAGTTCATTTGGGATTTGGACTGGGCAATCACAGCATCAGGTATGTCCACACGGTTGTCTCTTTGCTCCTCTCCATCAATGTAAACTTTCAGAAAGCAGTGAGTTTCTCTGGTCAAGGCCTGTTCACAGGTTAAACAGATAAGTTACACTCCAAGACTTAACACCTATTCAGACCACAACAATCGTTTTGACAACAATTTAATTTATGTAACATTTACAGAAACTAGGGCTTCCAAGCTCCGGGCTAAGATGAAACCATGCCCATGAAGCACCGTGCCCTATCAAAATAATATCTGTTACTAGATAATTGGCTATCTTGTTTGTTTATTTTATTATATGTTTAGTAATTTTCATGAACTGAAGTTTTATCTCTCAATACAAATACAAGTTATATAGTCACATGGATTCAAATAAGTCCTAATAATATAAAAAAGAACTGAACTTTTATTGTTTTCAGGCATGTACCAAGCAAAAGTAGCATGAAGCCAGCCAGTCCAAGTTAGTATTAAACAAAAGGGGATAGGGTTGGGAATAACCAGTATAACACACATAATGTTGAATATGTTCCAGTGTTGCACAACATTAAATATGTTACAACAAAAGCTAGCAAGCTTACTAGCTGTGGGATCATTTAGATAACATGAGTTTTCACCAATTCTCTTACTTCCAGCTGCTGCAATGTACCCAGCTGATTAAAAGGAGCTATTGTAAAGAAAACATGCTGACAGCAGGCAGATTTATTTATTCATTTTAAGTTTAAACATCAAAATTGTTACTTCATAAAGCAATTAATTTATGTCGCAAAGAGTTTGAGCGGAATACTGTGTAGAAATTGTTAATGTTGTAAATGAATATTGCAGCTGGAAACGGCTGATTTTTAATGGAATATCTCCATTGGTTTACAGAGGCCCATTATCAGCAACCATCAGTCCTCTGTTCCAATGGCACATTGTGTTTGATAATCCAAGTTTATCATTAAAAAGTCTAATTGATCAATACAAGACCCTTCTGCAGTTATGTTAGCACAGCTGAAAACTGTTGTGCTGATTATAGAAGCAATAAAACTGGGCTTCTTTAGTCTAGTTGAGTATCTGGAGCATCAGAAATTCTGGGTTCGATTACAGGCTCAAAATGGCCAGGAACAAAGAACTTTCTTGTGAACCCTCGTCATTCTATTCTTGTTCTGAGAAATGATAGCTATTTCATGCGAGAAATTGCCAAGAAACTGAAGATCTCGTTTAACCCTGTGTACTATGCCCTTTACAGTACAGAGTGGGAGTGGGAGGCCCCAGTGCACAGCTGAGCAAGAGGACAAATACATTAGAGTATCTAATTTGAGAAACAGATTGGAAAGAGGAAGAATGGAAAAAAGTGTTTTGGGACACACAAATCCTAGTTTAAGGTGTGCAAGATCACAAAGAAGAACATTCGTCAGACGCAGACCAAATGAAAAGATGCAGTAGGAGTGCTTGATAATAATAATAATACATTTTATTTGAACACTCAAGGACATCTTACATAGTAATGACAGCATTCACACATACAGGAAAAAAACTGCAACCTGGTATCTGTTGTAGTACAGTGGTCTGTAACAAAAAAATTAAATAAAAGTGAAACTACAGGTTAAAAGCTTTGTGGAAAAGGTGTGTTCCGGAGCACGTTCCGGAGCCTAGGAGCTGAGCAGGTAAAAGCCCTTGCACCCATAGTTAATAGGTGGAAGGGGGGGGGGTGACAAGAAGACCTGCAGAGGCACAGCCATCTGTCAAGCATGGTGGAGGCAATGTGATGGTCTGGGGGTGCTTTGGTGGTGGTAAAGTGGGAGATTTGTACAGGGTCAAAGGGATCTTGAAGAAGGAAGTCTGTCACTCCATTTTGCACTGCCATGCCATACCCTGTGGACGGCGTTAGATTGGTGCCAGTTTCCACCTACAACAGGACATTCACCCAAAGTGCAGCTCCAAACTATGCAAGAACTATTTATGGAAGATGTAGTCAGCTGGCATTCTGTTTATAATGGAATGGCCAGCACAGTCATTGAATCTCAACCCTACTGAGCTGTTGTGGGAGCAGCTTGACCGTATGGTACATAAGTACCCATCAAGCCAATCCAACTTGTGGGAGTTACTTCAGCAAGCATGGGGTAAAAACTTTTCAGATTACCTCAACAAATTGACAACTAGAATGTCAAAGGGATGCAATGCAGTTATATAAACAGTGGATATAAAAAGTCTACACACCCCTGTTAAAATGCCAGGTTTTTGTGATGTAAAAGAATGAGACAAAGATAAATCATGTCAGAACTTTTTCCACTTTTAATGTGACCTATAATGTGAACAATTCAATTGAAAAACAAACTGAAATCTTCGAGGGGGAAAAATGAAAAATAAAATCTCATTGTTGAAAGATATCAGTCAGGAGAAGGGTACAAATGAACTTCCAAAACATTAGATATACCACGGAACACAGTGAAGACAGTCATCATCAAGTGGAGAAAATATGGCATAACAGAGACATTACCAAGAACTGGACGTCCCTCCAAAATTGATGAAAAGACGAGAAGAAAACTGGTCAGGGAGGCTTCCAAGAGGCCTACAGCAACATTAAAGGAACTGCAGGAATTTCTGGCAAGTACTGGCTGTGTGCTACATGTGACCACAATCTCCCGAATTCTTCATATGAATGGGCTATGGGGTAGGGTGGCAAGACGGAAGCCTTTTCTTACAAAGAAAAACATCTTAGCCTGGCTGAAGTTTGCAAAAACAAACATCAAGTCCCCCAAAAGCACATGGGAAATTGTGGTATGGTCTGATGAAACCAAGGTTGAACTTTTTGGACATAATTCCAAAAGGTATTTTTGGTGCAAAAACAACACTGCAATCCCTTAACAATCCCTTGTCAAGGGAATATACACTATACTGCAGTCCCACATTCAGCTCATTAAAACATTAGAATATTTCCACCAAGTAGGCTAATTTTACCAGACATACTGGATTACCAAATAGACTTGCCATGGGAGACCGTTGCTCGTGCAAAAATATCTTAATCTTGGTGTAGTTCAGACAGCCTTGTGAGCACCATACCCCTTGTTAACCATCTTAACTCAGTGTGTAACAAATGTTCTAGAAACCAGAGCATCATTGTCACCAGGCCTGCCGATAGGGGGGGACAAACGGGTCTGTTGTCCCGGGCCCAGGGTAGGGGGGGCCCAGAACTGACATTGGGTTGACATTAAAGGGCCCATCTAAGATTATCTCGTCCCGGTCCTAGGCAAGACTGTCAGCTGGCCTGATTGTCACTTATGGTGGATTGCATTGGTTCATATCGTTAAGTTTCCTTTGAAAAAATTCTATGGGCTTATCCTTCAAGGGCATGTATTCCTTTGTCAAGTGGCACCACATAGGTGCTAGCTTTATGGTCTCATTGCTAAGAAACTCACAGCACACAGCACACTTTGGCCTCACCTTTCCTTCGTTCCCGGTGACAGTAATTACCAAACTGAGGCAATTTGAATTGTACTGACTTGTACCATTGGCTGATATTTGCTAGCACTAGATAAATTATTCATTTTCTAACATTTGTCTGTTTGTATAGTTGGCAAGTTTTGAGCTGAACTGTTTATGAATGCTCGGGAGCGGTGTGAGCATCCAAGTAGCCTCTTACCGCCCTGCATTGCAATGTAACAACTTGAGCTACAGATGTACAAAGGTATTTCATCAGTTGTAAATTAGAAAATATTAAAACCTTTTTAGTCTTAAAAATAAATAGTTAATATATTTTCATTATATTCAAATTTTACAGAGTCGTAAATTGTACCACCGAAGGGTGCTCTAAGTACTACCAGTGGTACACGTACCTCAGTTTGAGAACCACTGGATCTAGAATATAGAGACAGTGCAATATAGAAAATCTCCACAAAATTGTAAAAGAACATATCTGCACAGTTTTGTGGCTTATTATAAAGGAAGATGTAAAATAAGGAGAAAAATCATCATTCCACACACATCCAACACTGATCTTTGACTTGATTGACTAATAGAAGCATGGCTTCTGGCTGATGATTCAGATGTGACTTATCGTGGTGACCTCTGCTTTCCCTCTCTGCAGAATTAGCTACATCAACCTCCAATGTCGGCTGTAAATGCTTTACATCCTAACCTACCCAAGAGATACAATTACAAACATCACATCTTGAAAACTTGCGTTACGAATATTGCCTTAGCTACCATGTCAGTGAAAGCTTGTAATTGAAGAGCCGTTTTAAGCCTGATGGAAGGAGTCATGACTACGGCCACATGCATATCAATGAGGAAAGGAATTGTTATAAACTTAACCATAGCAGGTAGCATGACAATGTGACAATGAATGATCCTACAGTAGGAGTTGACAAAACAGCACAAAGAGATCTCGGACAAGGCTACAATAGAGGTGGATGTGATCAGTAAACACCAGCAACAATCTATCTTCATGACTCTTAACCATTTTACAACAAAAAGCACTTTGAGTCTTTATGAAACACTAGAATAGCCTGCAACAAAACCTCATCCATACCAACAAGAAAATTAACTAGGCCTAATATACAGCCTACTGAAAAAGCTGTTAAATGTTACTTTTAACATAAAAAACAATATTCAATTTAAACATAATGATTGGGTGACAAACTTTAATTCACAGTGGTAAGACAAATCTTCTTAGCACTGATGTATCTCATGTTGGACATTGCTTTACCTTTTTCCTCAATATACTTTGCTTGAGCCTAATCTTGGTATAGGCTTTATTACCAACAAAAATAATTGTGGTTCTACCTTACAGTAGGAGATCTTCAGCTTATTACTGAAAACTTTCCTATTGGGTATATTTTGTCCATGTGTGTTGAGTTTGCACTTGCCAGAACTGCTCATCTAAAATTGGTACCCTTTTTGAGATAATCTGAAAAAATGAATGGCAATCAACATGGAAAACGTATTTCTTCTAAGCAATTTATCCTCATTTCAGCTATTTAAATGTTGTATGCAATTATCACTAATCAAATATTCCTTGTGATGTTATGTTGCCTTTTTGGGAGAGGGCTACCTGGGAGTGTAGGAGGACTGTGTGTGCAAAAAGGAAAAAATCTCAAGGTGTTGACACTTGACAAATTATCCAACTGTTTCTGTGGTCAGCTCAGCACTGTACAGCTTCAGGTAGGGAAGAGATCAGGCTATGCCAAAGCTGACATGAAATAACCTCAAAATAACCTCAAACAAATAAAGCAGATATGATCTTACAGCTTGTCTTAACACATGTAGCAGTCAAAATTGCTGCTTGGATGTCATAAAACATCACAAAGGATTTTTGTTTAATTATTTAACAGACTACCTAGACTAGGCATATGAATAATGATGCAATGATGTAAATCTAACACTAAAAACCACCGGACATCCATAATAAAACATTATATTTTAACAAAATATGATAAACACACATTCTGAATTTTGATTCAAATCCAATATAACTGTTAATATTAATTATTAAGTATAACAATATGTGCATTCAATTGTCAAAATACAGGTCTACAGTGGATATAAAAAGTCTACACACCCCTGTTAAAATGCCAGGTTCTTGTGATGTAAAAGAATAAGACAAAGATAAATCATGTCAGAACATTTTCCACTTTTAATGTGACCTATAATGTGAACAACTCAATTGAAAAACAAATTGAAATCTTCGAGGGGGAAAAATAAAAAATAAAAAACTCACAATAACCTGGTTGCATAAGTGTGCACACCCTCTAATAACTGGATGTGGCTGTGTTCAGAATTAACCAATCACATTCAAACTCATGTTAAATAGTAAGATTATTAAAACAGTTTGATGAATTTTAAATATTAAAATCTAGCATTATTAATACAAACATTGCTGATAAAACAGTAATAATGTGATGGGATAATGACAATGGAATTTGCCTAGGGTGTCGACAAACTGCTCAACTTTACTATGTGATAACAATAGAGCAGAACTGATGAAAAGGAAATCTTTCCTTTCCTACATTAAAACAATTCCAGTTCCTCCTTAAAGGTTGTGCACTGATTGATTACATTTCTTCTAGTCTTTTTGAGTTCCTAACCATCTGAATTATGCAGTCTGCATACACTTCAAACAGACATACAGTACATACCTCACCAGACACTCAACAATATCATTCTTCACTGTACCTAAACCATATTTAATGCATTCAGTTACGTATAGAGCCATGTCATCATGGAATGCTCTGCCACATGAGACTACTCATGTGGAGACTACACATGTGGAGACTACTCATGTGTAGACTACTCATGTGTAGAAAGCAAAGAGCTAGCTAATCTTTAGCAAGCTAATCTTTAGTTAAAATATTAAAAAACATATTGTATCACAGCGCCTCTCCTCCTTCCAAAGCTTTCATTTAATACTGTGTAAATCTTATTTTTCACTCAACTAACGACCATTAGGTTGCAGAACATGTTGCCTTATGATTCAAATGCAAATTGTCCACTATATATTTCAGTCGGAGTCTCGTTAGATTGAGGTGGCAAATAGTAGTTAGAGCATCTGACCCGTAAACGAAAGCTTGCTAGATCGAATATCCAAGCCAACAAGGTGAAAAATCTGTCAAACTTGTCTAAATACAGATGATGGCTGGATGTGTTAAAGGGGATGTTTAGTATGTTGTAAAGTTTGTCATGTGTTTTGTTTTTATTGTCAAATCCGGTTCGGACTTCTCAAAATTATAAGTTTTTAATTATAAGTTTTTAAAAAATAAGTTTAAATTCTCTTGAATTTGAGGCCAAATCTTGTGAAATTTTAACAAGGAACCATATGTTCAATGCGGCTTGTATTACACATAGGTTTGGAAATTTGCCCCATTTCTGTGACATGCATCCATTTCTTTACAGATTGGGTTGAAGAATCAAATCTCTATTTTGGGATTTGATTCCTATGAACCTGAATAATTAAGGATGAGGAAATAGTTAACACATTTGTACATGTTTGGTTTAGAGGATTCAACATAAGCAGGTGAAATTAAGACATTTGTCAAAGCAAAAACCAGAAAGATCATAGCTTCTTTCCTCTTCCAAATGTTTACAACAGTAACAACAGCGTGGAGAGAAACAAGAACTGAGAATACAGGTTGTATGTAAAGAGACGATAGAAGTTGCCAGCTCATGGCTTGTGTATCTTCTGCAGTTCTACTGAGAGAAAGATAAGAGAGACAGAGGACATCAATTTCGACTTTGAGAGGATTGTGACTGAAAGCAGGAAGTAACCATGGCACTAAGCAACTTCCTTCCCAGGATGCTCCTCCTCTTTGGAAACACAGTTTTCACCAAAGCACCATCACAATTCCAGTTGATAAACTCTCTCTTAACATCAAATCCATAGATTCAATATAAGTGATAATACTTTTTGATTTATGTTGATTCTAGTATTTATTACTAATGAATAGACATACTTTTCTCTTAAAACCATGACCTTTCTTTAACTAGTCCTAATAGACATTTGCCATCTTGTGGATGATGGACTCACTATTGTTCATAGTATTCAATGCTCTAGTCATCATACAACTACATTGCCTCCTTGTTGTACCATATGCTACCTCTGACCTCCCGAACAGTGTTAAATCTATGACCCTTGAACCTTACTCTCAGAGGTTTCTTTATGACCCGTTAACGGATTTCAGATGTTCCCTCTGCTACCGCCCCGCAGCCTAACACACACACACACACACACACACACACACACACACACACACACAGTGGTAGAACATACTGGCTTCCCTAATTGGTCTATTAAGCGGGTCGGGGGCGGGAGTCGTTGATCTGTATGGCTAACACGTATGTCAATCGAATGCGACTACAACCGCTCCCCCTCGGCTTTTTTCCTTCCTCTGCTGTGAACATTCTACGTGAGGCTGACGACACAGTAGTCAGAGCGAGCTATTACCGTGGTTTTGGATGAGCGCCGAAACCGTTCACACAAGTATGACAGGATGTAGCATGAGAAAAGCGAAGAAAAGCGGTTGATAGTTTGCAATGTGACAGAAAGCCTGAGGTGTAGCCTAGATATGACTGTGACCAGAGCAAGGACAGAAACAGAAGCCGACAGTAGCTGCATTATCCACTGCAGATTATGATGACAGCACCGCGGCCGGCGCTTCAAACCTGAAGTACCGCTCTAATTAAGGTTGCGTGCGCTTTGTTTAATGCAACACTGGATTTTTACGCACTAACTCAACTCAGTTTAACAGAAGCTACATTTGAACATCAGAAAGAAGCACTGAAAGAAAGAGTACAGAATGGCGAGCCAAAACGACTGCTGTGTGAAGGTCTCTTTAAGGTAAGTCCCATTGAAAGATTTCTGCCGACCTTTGCAGAACGCTTTGTGTCTGTCTCTGTCAGTTGCCGGGCAATTAATTATTTCCCTCACATGCGCGTCCTAGAAGACATATTAGGATTTACTTAGCTCGCCATATGCAGACTATAGGCTATGCTAGTTGTTTTATTATCAGTTTTTGATAATGTGCCTTGCTATAGCATATGGGGGTTGTTCTTAGTCTACTGTACACAGAGCCGATAAGCAAAGCATGTGTGAGAATTTTTTCATATAAGGGCGGAGGTTATGTAGATTTGTGCTGTTATTCTGCTGATGGGCTTATGTCTAAAGGTGATGGATGTAAATCATGAGCGTTTCATTCTGAAAGCACGGTTGTCAGGTGCGGGCAAGGTATATTTGGGGCGTTTCTGACACAATGATGTCCCATTCTCTCCACGTGAGCGCTCCATGCCATGCGTTGTTGTATTGAAAATCACAACGTTTTGGATTTACCTCAGTCGCTCAATGTTAATATACATCATTAGATGTTGCTGAAGTTTAGTTGCGCTGCTGAGCCTGACGTCACGATGATGTGAAGATGCTGTTCCTTTAAGCTATGACGTGCTGTACATTCATTCACTGCTTTGGTCGAGAACACACCCTGAATACATGGGACTCCGGTGTGAGATATTGATTATTATTGGTTATGATTGCTGATAAAATGTATGTGGCAGCTGAATATTAACTATCACAGTAGGCTAACAAATACACACATGCACGTTTACTTAGCTATCTAAATGGGGACGCCAAAGTTGATTTCGTTAAAAAAAACTACTTTTACTAATCCTAACCATTAACCTTATCCTAACCTTAGAAATAACCAAAACCTCAAACTAACCCTAACCTTAACAACCTAACATTTATGCCTAAATGTAACCTAGCCCTAATGCCTAACCATAACCCGAAACCTAACTGGTAATGCCTAACCCTAAACCCAACCCTGATTTTCACCCTAACCCTAATAGTAACTTTTGCCCTAAACCTAACACTTAAAGGCAAACAATTACCTTTTTAATGTCTTTGGTCAGCTTTTTCTGATTCAGCCACAGTTTGGGGACATTTATGTCCCTGTTATATAATCAAGTCAGAAACACACACCAACACAGTTGTTAGACGTTCTGGGAATAGTTCAGTGGATGTACTAACAATGTGAAAAGGCATGACTTCATTAATTGTCTTGTAGTGTATCAGCCGTCATGTGAGTGCAGTCTCCTTTTAAGTGCGTGTGTCTGTGTGCGTGCGTGCGGTAACCTAGTCTTGACAGCCAGCCGGTTCTGCCCCGTGGCAAGACAGTGGTGTGTCGGTCCATTGTCTAACAGTCTACTGCTTCACTGGGGGGAATCAAGTCAAAGAAAAATGGGGCAGTTGCTCTTTTTGAAGTCAACCGTGATATTAAAGGCCCCATTTCCCCCAGGCTGTGGCCCGTGTGTGATTGGTAGGGCAATAGTGGAAGCCTCATAGCCAACTCTGTGTTTCTAATACCACCCGATGCCCTATAGTGCAATTTATTTGGCCTGGGCAAACAGGCAAAGAATAGAGTGCAGTTTGGAACATGTCAATCGGCCTGTCAGCTTCTTTGTGCGTTGTCACAATGTAAAAAAAAGAGGAAGGGTTTTAACCTACATTTTGTTTATGCGTTTCAAAAAGAGTGAAAAGAGGAAAAAGCAATGCCAGTTGTTCAAGCTGGCCGTGCTGTTGCAGGGTGGGGCTGGTCTGCCTTGATTTATTGCTCTGACCGCTGAGGGAATGGTATGTGAAGATGAGTGAAGGTTTACAGGTATCTGTTTGTAGGTCAGAGACATCTCTGACATTAACTCCACATAGTAGGAGCGTGTGACAACCTGTCAACAAAGCTGCTGGAGGAGGAGAGGTTGTCCCTCTGAGGTCAGATGTCTCTGTTAGGCACAGTGGCATTATGCAACACATTATTTTGTAACTGTGCAAGTACAGATTATGGAATGAGTATTACCCTGTACCAGGTACTGTAAGTGCAATCAGTGGAACACTGCTTATTAATTAATTAACAAAACATGGAATAATCACATTATGTTAAAGTTATGTTAATGTACATAGGCTTATGTATGTTCATATAGAGTTATGCAGATTCTTGTTAATTTGGATTTCTAGAGCGTTATGTAGATTTATAAAATGCATCTTGATTTATAAAGAGTTATGCCAGTGAATAGAATTTAAAGAGTTAGATGTAGAGAGTTGTAACCATGTTATATGGAGTTGTAACCAGCTTAAAATGTTTTTGGATTGTTATGCTTTATCGGTGGAAGAAAGACAGTGGGAAAGTTAGAGGAGAGTGTTGAAATGGTGGGTATAATGAATACACAGGAGATGGAGTACTGGGTTCACGAGTAGAGCACAGCAGGTTTTATTATAGAGCAATCCCAAGGAGAAGGCTGAATTCTTGGTCGGGGGGCTGGCAGGTAGTCATACACAGAAAACACAGGACAATCAGGCAAAGGCACAGGCTGGAATAAGGCGGTAAACGGAATCCAGAGGCCTATACTGCGAAGCAGGATTTGGGGTTCGCAAGCTAACTTCAGGTTGAACCCTGGGTTGTCAGTGTCACGGCGGTAGTTCCCTTGTTACCGGTATACATCACCATGGTAACTTATGCTGCACACTTAAACTGCTCCGGGGCAGGTTATATTCGAGATAACAGATCAACACGTATAAAAGCACCGCCTAATGACCAATCAATTCTCGATTGAAAATGGTTTCACCATTCTTAGAAGATCCCGTGGAGCTCCGTGCGCGGATAATGAGAGGGTCTCTTAGAAAAGCAAGAATACTCAGAGACCGACAAAACCCGTTGGCCTTCTCTGATGAGTCTCTTTATGAAAGATATAGATTCTCAGTGGAGGGAATTACGTATCTTTGTCTGCTTCTTGAGCTGTATGTTGCCAGTGCGACACATTGAAGTCGTGTGCTTACCGTTCCACAGACTGTATGCATAGCGTTACCTTTTCTTTTGCCACAGGTAGTTTTATGTATGCTGTGGGTGATGCAGAGAACCTAAGCAAAAACACGGGTCTGCCGCGCAATTCGCAAGGTGTTTCTTGCTCTAACAGAGCTACTTGATAAATGTGTTGTTCCCAGGCCACTTGCCCACGCAGTCTATGAAAGAGGGCTTTTATGAAATAGCAGGTAGACAATAACTTACGTTGACTACTTAATCTATAAATAATGTAGACCCTATGATGTTTACTGTTGTATGCAGCATACTCCTTTCACAGGGTTCCCCAGAATGATCGGTGCCATAGATTAAACCCATATTCTGATTACAGCATCGCTGGACGAGAGTGAAGGAGATTTTGTTAACTTGCTTCGTAGTATAAGCCTCCGGTTAGACGTGCATAAAATGGTCAATACACAAGGCCTTTCACAGACGGGATAACCCAAACAGGCATAATAATTTCGTCAAGAAACAAACAATACCTCCCGACGAGCTGGAGTGAGTGACTGGGTTAAATGGCTGTGCCAGGGAGGGAGAGATAGAACATATAATCAGAATTCAGGTGATTACGATCTGATGAGTGAGGTGTGTTCAGGGGATTGGTAGAGCGAGGTGCGTTCAGGGGATTGGGAGAGCGAGGTGCGTTCAGGGGATTGGGAGAGCGAGGTGCGTTCAGGGGATTGGTAGAGCGAGGTGCGTTCAGGGGATTGGGAGAGCGAGGTGCGTTCAGGGGATTGGTAGAGCGAGGTGCGTTCAGGGGATTGGTAGAGCGAGGTGCGTTCAGGGGATTGGGAGAGCGAGGTGCGTTCAGGGGATTGGGAGAGTGAGGTGTGTTCACCAGCTTGGTGGTAAGATTGAGGACGTGAGCTGGAGGCAGACCTTACAGTGGGCCAGATTCCAACCACAGAGACAGCAGCTTAGACCACTGGAACACCCTACGCCACGCCAACCGGTATCTTACCTGTGATGACACAATAATTATCTTCTGCTTCTTCTGCTTCTTCATTGGCTTCTTCTTGTTTGTGTATGTTTACTCCGTTCCTAATGGGTGGCATCGAAAGCAGCATTAATAGCGACAGGAACTAGCGACAGGAAGTTTTGTGACACGTAATAACAAACACATGGGTCAACACAACTTCCTCTGGAACTAGGGATGCATTTGGAACACCACCTTATTCTCTACATGGTGCGCTACATTGACATGACCTCTATGGGCCCTGGTTCAAAATATTGCACTCCAGAATGAGCAGGGGGGCCTTTAGTCGTCATCCTAAGATTGATGGTTTTCTTAACAACCGGAGAACTAACTCCTGGGAACGCCACAGACTGATAAGGTAAATAGTTAGCGAGTAATTGCTCCCACATTTTGTCGGAATTTACTCCTGTAGCAGGGGGACCGAGACTGGGAAGGTGTAAGGAAAACCTCTGGGTTGACCAGATACTATGTGCGTGTGAGTGTGAGCTGACGAAGGCATTGGTAGCCAAACAAAGTCAAGTCACTCATCACTCAGTCCCAGAGGTTAGACCCTACAACCCACCTCCTCTCAGTGTGTTGCCAATGGAGAAGCCATTCATTTCCTGCCTGGAAAGCCTTTGCTAAACAACATTCGGGCAATATTCAGATAACCAATAGCCGAAATGTTGATATCCTGTGACACGCTGACCCAGAATCTTACATTCCAACAGCGGGGTCCTACATTTTGAATACTGTTGTTGACCTGAGGTTGGCACATTTATGTTGCTTTAGGCTTGCTTTAAAGAATGTTTGTGTTTTTAGTTATGAACCCATTTGTTTAATGTGTGTGTGAGAGAGACAGTATTTGTGGATTTTCCTGCATTTTGTGTGTGCATGCTCATGTGTCAATATGTGCTTTTGGGTGTGCGAGCTGGGCCTTCGCTCTGAATTCTGGGCTGCCTGAAAATATATATCCCTGGGCTCCCTCACTTATACACAACATTGATATTATTAAAATCAGCCCTGTAAAGCCAATGGCCTGTGAATCATGTTTGTCTTTCCCAGCGTTAGCTACTGCCATGTGCTCTTTTCCTGTTCTCTCCTCTCTTGCCCTCTCCATCTCCATCACCATCTCACTGCCTCCATCCGTCCCCACCGTTTCAGCCCTGCCCAGGGAAAGGTCTGATGCGAAGGTGTGGAGTCAACAGCCATGCTGGTTGTAAATAGACACAACTAAGACACAAGGGTGTCTGATGACTGCATTGATCCTGTGGCTGTTGGATAAAAAACTAGAGAAAAGACACGAGGGTTGCTTCCAAAATGGCCCTATTTTGTGCACTACCCTAGGGCTCTGGTCAGAAGTGCTCTAAATAGGGAATAGGGATTCCATTTTGGGCCGCAGACAGGGAGGTTATCAGACAAGCAGCCAGCCACCCCCTAGGGCCGCTTTTCAACTACATTTCCCACAATGCCCCCAGGGAGCTGATAGAAAGATAAAGCTGGTCCCATGGTATAGATGAGGCTGAAAATAGGTTGTTATTATTAATACCTCATTATGATGAATAGGCTATTATGGACAGGAAGGGGGATTTGCTGATCTCGAGGAGGGGTGATCCTGGTCGGGTTATTCACTGCATTATTTCTATGTCGCTTCCATTTTAGCTTCAGTCTGTGATGAGACGGATACTGTTGTGAAATAATTTACCAACCGTGCCTGATTTCAGACCGTCCTGCCGATGACATGAGGGAAGCCAGGGGGTCTAGAACATACTGACAAACAAGCATTTTAAATAGGAGTTCAAAAGGGTTTGTTTCGGTTGTTGGACTTACTATGTCCTGTGTGTGTGTGTGTGTGTGTGTGTGTGTGTGGGGGGGGGGTCTGTTTCCTGTTGACACTGTGTGAACTGATCACTGGGTTGACAGACTCTCTAGGGGGTCTGCTTCACAGGACTGGCTTTGGTGGGAACTAGCCTCTGGTCGTCATGTTGGTTTGTGTGTGTTTTTATAAAGGTGCCTTCAGAGCCTATATAGCTCTTGTATACCTCTAATGGTTAGCTCCTGTTAAGGGCTGTGTCTGAACAGATTCCTACTGCAGACCATAAAAGTAAAGCTGGGTTGAGTCTAACATGATTGGATCAGTGAAAGCAAAAGTTCAATGACAGATTTCAGAAATGGAAATTGGGGAGGAACATAATAAAATGCTGTTGCTAATGTAACCAATTGCAGCGTTTCCAGGAATCATAGCCAGTGGAAGTGTTTTTTATGACAGGACAGCTGATCTACCTGAAGCATAACATCACAGAGGTATGTCTTCAAAAGCAGACTCTGGCCATTTTATTCTCAACTCGAGTTCTAACAATCAAGGCAAGTAAGGTGTGCAGTGCTAAATGAAAGGCTGCAACTGGGACAGTTTCAGAGTAGGAAGCTTAAGACGGTCAACAAAGCACCTAGCCGTTAGTGAAGACCAGTGAAGGTCATCAAAGAACATAAAAATACTGTAAATACCTGTACACATTCAGCACACCATAAACAGTTAGCACTGTATTTACAGCACAATTACAAGTCCTCTGCCAATTGGTACATATTGATCAAAGGTGTGTGACTCATCTATCTTGATTAAGTTTAGGTAATTACTGATCAATAACCACTAATTTGGCTGGAGTGGTAAAAGCTATTTGTGAAACCTGGCTTTGATGTACAGATCTAACTCAAATCTGTTGGCTCTTATAGTGATCAGTTGAACCAAGAAGTGATTGACTAGTGTGATGGAAATTCCATTGATAGGAACTCTCCTACATTCCTTTTCTTATCTAAACATGGGGACTCAGTACCTTTAACTAGTAACCCATTTATAAATGTATAGGACTAAGTATACATCAGTTCAAGAATTTCCATAACAATAGATTTACTAATGATCTACTGGATTGAGGAGGCCTGTGAATCTCTGACATGTTGGATCGGGGATTATCCTCCACTCCTGATAAGTGCGCTTTGGATAAGGGCAAAATGTTTAAGATTGCACTCAAAAAAAGTTATCCCTTGCAATTATCCAAAGTGCACTCATAGTCCCAAGATATAGCGTTTAACAGGAGTGGACAGATTGTTAGATTTATGGCAAAACTGAAGTTCTAATAGAGCGTTCTACTTTCAGGGGTCTTACAGAAGAGTTAGTTAGGTGGCCTGTTTGCTGCCTGTCTGTTTCATAACAGCGGGTTGGTTGCATGACGTAAGCAAAGTGGAGGCATGACAGGCTTTGCCTGTGTGCGTGCACACACAGACACAGACAGACAGTCACTGTGCATTAACTGTTTGTCATCTGGACAAGAGGGACTGCTAAATTACTAAAATGTCAAATGAAGACACAGAAACACCCCCACACACACACAAACTAGCATGTGATGGAACAGAACATAAAATCATTAGAGGTTTGGTTTGCGACAAATCAGATGAATATGGAAATGTGTCAGTGTTTGACTTAGTTGTATTTTATGCAGGATGTACTGTATTAATCTGTGCATAGCCTGCTCAATGATTAAGGATGAATATGCAAAGTCAGACAATGATGTTGTTATTGTGTGTGTGTGTGTGTGTGTGTGTGTGTGTTTCTTTGTGTAATGGGTTGTTGTTAATGAACTCTCTTCCTTGGGTTCATCATTCCTCCCAGACAGTGTTTCTCTTGCAGAATAACTTCCTGTCAGGCCGCGCGGGCCTCCCTCACACTTCCTGTTCTCTTCCTGTTTCTGATTTTGTGTCTAACGCAGGGGACTCTTTCCCTTAAATAGTGTGCTGCTGTTGCCTTGTGCAAGTCGTTTGCATGTCCACAGGTTTCAAAGAACGTCAGTTAGCTAATTTGCATCCCGTTGATATCAGATGTCAGGTTTCTCAGGCAAATTTTACTTACATTTTTCTTTTCTCCGAAAACCTTTCAAGGTAACCAAAAGATGTATTGACACCTGCCTTTGCAGCTGATTCAGGATCACCATTAATCTTATGTGAACTGACACAGAAGGTAACCATGGTTTATGGAACAAAGCACCTCTCCTTAAATAGAAATATGTCCCTGGCCGAGATGTTCACAAGTATAGTCTCCTTATGAGGGCCCAGGAGAGGTGCTTCCGTTGTTTTTAGGCCAGGTACATTTTGATTACCTATCAATGTGTCTAATTGTTAGTGTCAAGTGTCACCGGGCTGTATTGAAGCGTGTGGAGCTCAGGAATTGTTTGGACGGGAGAATATTATCTGTTGGCTCAGCACAAAGCCCTGTAGGTAGTTTGAGAAACTCTGTGTTTGTGTGTGTGTGTGTGTTTGTGGGGGGGGGGGTTAACTGGCTTAATTGCGGTCCCTTTGCCCTGAAGAGGAGAGAGGGGCCTGGACAGATAGAGTGTGGGATGGTGGGAAAGAGAGATATATAGAAGATAGAGAGGAAGTCGGAGAATGAGAGAGGGCAGGGAGGTCTGTTTAACTGGCTCAACTAAAGCCATACCCTGCTGCCCTCTCCTCTGGCACACGCCCAGAAGAGAGCGGGCGATGGAGCTCAAGGAGAGGTGAGGGACAGGTGGGGCAAGCAAGGCACGTTGAAGAACGAGGACCCATTGAAGCTAGAATGTTCTCCGTTCACCTCGCCCTGTTTGTTTCACTGCTGTTCATTTTACGTTTCCAGCGCAAGTAAAGCCCATTCAAATTGGAAATTTACGTGAAGGTCGGATGGAGATTGAAAGGGGATACAGTGAATTGAGGAGGGAAGTCGGAGGAGGGTGGAGATACTTGGGTGAGCGCTATGTGACAGGGAGCTGTGGAGGGAGAGAGTCCATTGATGATGTCCTCCTTTGTGTAACGGTTGCCGCTCTCTTGGTTGTGAGTGCCTGTGAGGAAGAAAGGAGTGGTTGTCATCGAGATAAAAAGGAGAGGGAAGTAGGATGGGGGAGAGAGAAAGGAGGAAGTGTCCTCTCTCGTTGTCAAAAGGGCTAGTGTGGAAAGAAAACATTAGCCCTCATTGTTTTTCCAGTGTGTGCGTGCGTGTGTGTGCGCGCGCACGTGCGTGCATTTGTTTGTACTGAGTGTAATTTTGAGGCACAGCTGCACCCAATCTCTAATTCAGAAGAGAGAATCAGAATCTTTATTCTTTATAGGTAATTTTGCATGAAATCAGAAACTGACTTGATGTAATGGTACTGCTAGTTGTAGACAACATGCATATATACAGAGACGGGGAATGGGAGGTATAGAGAGAAAGAGAGAGATAAAGACCACAGCCTCCCGAGGCGTCAGGTGCAGTGTGGTATCTAGAGCCACAGAAGAGTCAGCAGCCTGATTGTCTTTCCAGATGATTCTATTGTGTCCTTCCGTCTGTCAGTCTGCTGCTCAACATTGTGTCTGCCTGTCGTCTTCACAGGACAGGCTAGAATTGTCATGAACGGCCTTCCCTCTGTCAATAACATTCAAGCGTTTCACTTCTGTTTGTCTCCCCCCCATCTACTGTATCTGTCTCTCAGTCTAAAACACACACACACACCACGTACACTGTGTGTATGCCGGATCTTTTCCACTCCCCTGAACCCCTCCCCCAACTCAACCCTGGCACAGACAGGCCAACACCCCTGTTCTCCCTTCCACCCCTCTCCCTCCCCTCCCCCACTTCTTTCTGTTAAACTTTAGTCTAGCAGCAGTCTGACAGTCTCATTGAATGACTGGAGACCATAACATAGTGTGTGCGTGTGTGGGTGTGCGCGTGTGCGTGTGTATGTGTGTGCGTGTGTGTGTGTGTTAGGACACAAGGCCAGCTGGACAATAAGCGCCTCCTGTACTAAGTAGCTTAATGGTTGTTGGAGCCTGTGGATGAGTGTGCCTGTGGATGAGTGTGCCTGTGGATGAGTGTGCCTGTGGATGTGTGTGTCTGTGTATTTTGTCTGTGTTTGTTTGTGCGTGTCTCAGAAAACATGGAGCTATTTCATGTGATGGCGCGTGTGTGAGGGATTTGTGTTTTCAGTTTTTCTGGGCTGTTAGAGATATCACATGTAAAAGGATTGCGAGACGTGTCATATGACAAAGCTTTAAAAACACTGATTTCAGCAGAAAACACTGCCTGCCCACATCAGTACTCTACGCACAGGCTTAAACCCCATCAGTACTGTACGCACAGGCTTAAACCCCATCAGTACTGTACGCACAGGCTTAAACCCCATCAGTACTCTACGCACAGGCTTAAACCCCATCAGTACTGTACGCACGGAATTAAACCCAGAATCATATCACCTATAGCAGCACCGGTCCTAGTAGCCAATATATCAATGTTTTCATGATGTTTCATGACTGACACACACACACACAGGTTTTAAGCTGAGGGGGCTGTTTTGGAAGCGCGTCTGCTAACAGCTTCCGACACAGACCGGGGGAGAGGCTATGTAGCTACACAACAGGGAAGCTAGGCCAGCGCTTCCCATAGCCCCCTGGGGAAACAGACAGACAGACCAAATTTAAACCACCCAGGGTCACTAAAGGCTAGACATGTGCAACCGTGTGTGTCTTTGTGTCTTTGTTGGTGTGTGTGTTAAGCTGAAAGGCTATTATGCAGCTGGAGTGTGTGCGTGCGTGTGCGTGCGTGTGTGTGTGAAGCCAGGCCAGGCAGAGTGAAGGCTGTGTGTTGCGTGTGTATGTGACTGATCTCACAGCTGGGCTTTCAGGCGGTTAAGTGTGATTGTGTTTGCGGGGGGTTACAGCGATGAGATGTTCTTAGCCAGCCGGGCCTCCAGCCGTGTGTGTGTGCGTGCGTGTGCATGTGCGCACGATGTGTGGAAGCCAGTCAAGGAGGACAATGGGAAGGTAAAGATGCCAGTCAAAATGTGCCCGTTTTCTTTATTCTGGATAATATCGCACCTGTCTTAGGTATATGTTTTCTGTTAAAAGCACAGTCCTATGTATACTGGGTAGGCCAGACTGCAGTTCTGGCTGTGAACTTGAGACGATCCCAGGATAGGCAGAGAATCTAATCCCAGTTGTTGGGACTTTGTCTCGTTGTGTGTGTGTGTGTGTGTGTGTGTGTGTGTGTGTGTGTGTGTGTGTGTGTGTGTGGATAATTTACATTTAGGAAAATGCAAGTGTATAACCATGTATAACTGTTTTGCAAGTGTATAACCATACAGCATTTACAAATTGATTGTGAATGTGATTGCTCTATCTCTGCTATCTTGCTAATGACAGTTTTTCAATCAGAAAGGGTGTGCATTTCCTTGCATTGTTTGTCTCCAGGGCTGCTTGTGTTGTCTATACACACATTGTGTCTGCTTGTTTTGTACACACACCCACAGACATGCAGACAAACTATCATACTCTCATTCAGTCAATTCTCACCAGAACAATAGTGATTATCGATTCACCACATGATCCTTCTCCATGCAAATCAATGTTTACCTTTCGTGTAAATAACTGGCTGCAAATCAATCCCTCATAGACCAAACTAGATTATATCCCAAATGATGCCCTATTCCCTACTGAGTGCACAACATTTATGGCTCCCTGGGTGGAAGTAGTGCAAAGCGGAGGGAGTAGGGTGTAATTTATGATGCAGAAATGGACTCAGACAGTCTCCCCGGGTAGTCTGATGAGTGAAAGGACTGCTCATTTAATATTCCCCTCTGTCTCTCTTTCCCTATCCTCTTTCTACGCTATCTTTCTCTCTCTTTTTCTCTTATTCACCCTCTCCCTATCTCTGTCACCCTCGGTCTTCCTCTCTCTCGTTCTATTCCTCATTAGAGCAATAGAGCGATGAGACTGAGGGGGCACGTGTATATGTGTGTGTGCGTGTGCGTGTGTGTGTGATTGTCTGTCTGCCTGCTTGTGTGTGTGTAGGTGTTTGAGGATTGACCTAGAATCCTGTCTGAATGTCCTGATGTGGAATGATTTGGCCTGTTCCCATAATATCATAAACGCTCTAGGGCCATTCAGAATAAACAAATAGGTCAACAATAGACGCTTATCCATTACACTTCAGTTATGACGGTGAGATCTTGTTGCACATGCAGCTCTGTCCTGTCCTCTCCTCTATGAACAATATCCTGTCGTAATATGATGCTACTTGGCTTAACAGGGTTAGAGTGAAGATGGACAAAGCCGTGAACAGAGTCACCGGTTTCTATACGATGTGATGACTTGGGCATCTGTCAACCTAATAAGGCCTGTTAGAAGACAGTCAATCTGGGTAATTTACAGATCAAGGGATTTTTCATTTACTTAGAGGGACCAAGAGAGCTTAGCCAGACAGAGAGGGAGAGGATGTGAATAGAGCAGAGATAGACAGAGAACAGGTTAATCGATTCCATCGCTTCTCTCTCAGTTCCAGAGAGAGAGAGAGAAACACAGAAACAAACACACAGAGATGGACAGAAACACAGAGAGGGACAGAAACACAGAGGGACAGAAACACAGAGAGAGACAGATGGAGACAGAAACACAGAGTGAAAGAAATACTTTTTTCCTTTTTAATTCACTCTAAAGTACAGGGGATATTCTATAGGGCAGGTGATACTCAAATGGGTTATTCTATAAGAGGGGTTATTCTATTTTTTGGGGGGGGGCATATTTATTGATGTATATTCATTTGCGGGCCACAAAAAGGGCAGTTAATATTGAAAATATAAACTGTCTGTTACCTTAGACCTGTGTTAGATAGACTTTAAGTAACCATTAGGGCTTAGCCTGATCCTGAACTATGGGCTTGCCTCTTATTGTTGGAACAATTCCCTTTGATGAGCTGGCTTTTTGTCCTTAATGATGGCCATCCCTCAATGCCTCACCACACATCCTGTGGGTTAATAAATTCCTGAGGTCGATTGATCTCTACTAGGTCACATGATTGCTCCTGTGTGCATCTGTATTGGTAGCAGACCAGGGCTGCTAAAGGCTAACAGGGGAGGTCAAATGCATGAGCGGTGCTAATTGCTAATCTGTTACGGGCCTCAGATTATGGGGCTAGAACAATCTAGGTTCTTTCACAGATTTGTTAGCTATTGGTTGTTTCAAGGTTCTGAATGTTAGTCTGAGGTCATGGTGGAGTGGGTGAAGAATTCCTAAAGGAAGCGTGTAGGAACCACGGCTTTTAGCTGCGTTCCAGAGAGCAAGAGACTAGCTAGTCACATGGTAGGGCTTGGTTGACATGAGCGTGGCACAGTTTGTGTGTGTGTAGTGTGTGTTTTAGGGTGTGGCAAATAAGTGTCTGTAAATTATAGATGGCAGTGTAATTTATCAGACTTGTGTGTGTGTGTGTGTGTGTGTGTGTGTGTGTGTGTGTAAATTGCCTATTTACTCTATTTAATCACAGCCAATTAAGTCAGCCTATTGAATAGCACAGAACGCTGTTCTATAATGGAGCAGATTGACAGACAGTTGAAGTCACCTTATCAAATAGAGGAAACAAACCATATTTTATTGCTCTGGTAGCAGTGAAGCCCAGTCCCGCCCAGCATCGGCACCAAGCGTAATCTATACCAGAAATTGTCTCTGGCTAACGGCCCTGTAAAGCTGGCATCATCAGGTCTGCGGGGAAGTGGGCAGACTGGGCACAGATGGGGCATCAGTTTTCCACAGTGGCAGACTAGACAGCAGGTCAGCTCTCCAGGCTGTGCCTCATACCAGCTGGTCATTTCAAATGTCCGCTCTATGTCCTACCTTAACTCCATACACATTAAGGTGAGAGAATAGTTTTCAAAGGTAAAACTCAAACCCTAATTTCTTCCAGACTGCCAGTTAGTGATCTGTTGTTGCTTCCATTGTTATCTCCTTAAGGCCTCTCCTGTGTCATCCGTACCACTGTTACTGATATGCCCGTAGCTTCCACCGTGGTAATACAATAACCACTAACCAGGGCATGTCAACTATCGGGCCTTTTCATCCAAACATATGATGGAAGCTTAATGAATTCAGTTACCGTTCCATCTGAGAAGAAGAGAGAGGTGGGGGGGCTGGAGAGAGTGAGGTAAAGAGAGGTAGCGGAAGACCGAGGGAGGGAGAGTAAGAGAGAGAGGGAGGAGAAAAAAGGGAGCTAGAGAGATGGAGCGAGAGAGAAAGGAAAAGAGAGGGTGCGATAGAAACTTCAAAGAGCTCTTGTCGAGGACATCTCTTGTTACTTTCTAAGAATAAATATGTCATGTCAGATAAAGCTAGTGTGACGAAGCAGTTTAAACGTCCAAATTGCTGTTATTTTAACATGTCTTCTCTTCCCGGTATGTGACGTTCCGCAGTAGGTGGTGCTGAGTGCTGTGAAAACCACGATACAGTAGGTCAACTCAGCTGAAAAATGATAAAGAGTTAGTCGGAGAATCTCTCTGTTCATACAACCAGCGCTCAAGAACCCAGCCGACAAGCTGAATTCTCTGTCATTAAGCAAGGCACATACTGTAGGGCATTTTTCGCAACCATTTATTTAGATGAACAAACCTTGGTGCCTGATTTGCACCACAGATAATAAACAGTGAAAATGAAAAATGTCGCATGTCACCAGTGAAATTGGGACAATAAGCAAAATGGGGTAAACTTGACAAGTCTCCCACTTACACTCTACTTACCTTATGTGTGAAATAGGACAAATATACACACCTGTGAAATTATTGTTTTAGGAGGCTTGCAGAAAATAACCCATTACCTTTAATGACCCAGTCCCACATGGGCACTCTGGCCTGTAGAACTTAAAGAATAAAACACAGCACAGTTAAATAGAGCTGACAATGGGATCCTGTTTAGTGTGATATTCTGCTGATTGTAAAGGTAACGGTACCGCCCGTTGTGTATTCATTAGCTGCCATTGACAAAAGTCTTATTTTAGCTGATATAAATTCACAATAAGCGATCAGATGATTTTTACACTGATCTTATCTTAGTGATTTTTAATATTTTCATCATGTGTTCATTTCAAACGGCAGGTCATGCAACAGAAGGGAACATGCAGAGTTCTGTTTATACTGGGTAAGAAAGGAGCCGCAAAAGCTATAGCGTTGTAAAAGCACCTTGCTGTAATCCTCAGTGATGCGTATTTGACTTCCTCTCTCTGGCTCCTCAAATAGTAGCCGGGTCTGGGTGGGGTTCTCTTGTCATGGTTACCATAGAAACCTGAAAAGCTAACACTGCCAAGTCACAATAATAACAGGAAGTGTGAAAAGGTTTTCAACCTGATATTTCCTTTGGTTGGGTGACATTCAAATAGTATGCATATATTGTGTGTTTGTTTTGGCCATGTCTTCATTCGTTGAGAAGAATATATTCTGAAATGCAGAGAGGATTACGTTATTAAGTGTGGTCTGTGAATTCATTCTTCATCTATCAAATTAATTCACTGTTGGGGGTTTGTGTGTGTTTGTTGGCCTGGTGTGTCCTGTCGGCATCAATTCAGGTTAATCGTAATGCGATTTCATCCTAATGATGACCTAACAGAGTTACCATCTGAGATTATGGAGAGATATGTAAGTTTCTCTGCATAAGACTGTCTGCTATATGACTACACTCTATTTACAAATGGATAGAGTGCAAGGGAGATAGAAAAGAGAAGTGCAGAAAAAGAAAGACAGAGGTTACAGTAGGAATATGTGACACCTTACCATGAGAAAAGGGAATCTAGCCGATGTTCACCTCTTCATTTTCCATTTTTATGCGTACTTTAACTATTTGCAAATTGATTCATCACTGTACATGGATACTGTTTTGTCATTTAAAATGTTTTTAACCTTTTGAAACCTTTGTGTGTGTAATGTTTACTTAGAATTTCACATTTTCTTACTGTCACTTCTGTTTCTAATCTCTATTTTATCGTTCACAGTTTCCTCTTGCTTCGTCAATGTAAACAAATGTTTTCCATGCCAATAATGCCCTTTATATTGAACTGAGAGCAAGAGAGACAAAGAGAAAGATTGAACCAGAAAGAGGGGGACAGACAGACGGACAGAGGGAGTCAGATCAAGACAGAGGGAGAGAAAGACATACAGACAGACCGAGGGAGGGAGATATATTTGAGATGTCAAACACATGGTGAACAATGCATTAAAAATAGTTCTGTTTAAAAAACCGTGGTCCTCCGTGGCCTTGAAACCAGAATAAATGTAAATATAAGACGCTTTTGCTGCACAGCAGACCAGGCATTAGTGAGGCGGTTACCATCAATACAGTTAATATCGTTTTATTGTCTTTACATTGTCCATATTATATTACATTGTTTTGACAGCATTCTTATGTGATTTTTGAGCTACTTTGACATATCTTCACAAAAATTTTCTCCAGCAAAAAAAGGTATTGAATTAATTTTCAGCACTTTTACTTTCACAATGGATGAAATCTAATTTTCTTATTGTTGTTTGGATTGTCAACTTCCATTATGTCATCTTGTCTCGCATCTGTTGTTTGAGATGGAGGCAGAAGTAGTTACTGACTAAATGACACTGTCACTTACGTTGTCCTGAAACACAAAATCAGCAAGGTGTCTCTTTGCATTGTGTGCTGTGTACATGCTAGCCTGCGGACGTACGTACGTGTGTGTGGGTGGGTGTGGGTGAGTGACAGACAGCGGAGTGTTAGTAAGTTGTGTGTTGGACGGCAGGCTTCACACCTATTAATGAGAGACCGTGAAAGACTCAGTAAACACTGTGGATCAGTTTGTAGGGGAAAACAAATAACAGGTATTTACAGTATATTTTAACATTTAAAAAATAATTGCAGGACTTTTTGAACTCTGAGGAAAACATCTGCATTTGGTGAAGAGACAACAAAGAGAAAGTAGACATTGCATCAGTTGTAAGACAGACTACGGTTCCCACCATATCACAACATGAGTCCTGTAGTTTTAACTTCTCATTTGTTGCTCTTTTGTTTTCTTTGTTGTGTCATTTTCCAGGTTAGTTATTTTTAATTTGCTCGTATATTCTGTATTATTATTGCTGCTTAAGCATGTGTGCGTTGGACATAGTGGCAATCATCCACTTTTGAATTGACTGAAACAGAGGTACAAAGACAAAGAGAGACTGCGAGAGCAAGAGAGACTGTGAGAGAGACAAATAGATGAGAGCTTTCTCATTTTCCAATTGCTTTGTCAATGTAACCAAATGTTTCCCATACCAATAAAGCATTTATATTGAGTTGAGTGATTTCTTCCTCCTTTCTTCACTCCTATTCTGGACGAACCTCTATCTCTTTGTCGCTAGTGAAAATTGGTTATTTTGAATGTAAATGAACATTATTCGTACACACACACACACACATACACACCCTTTTGGCAGATGGTATCCTAGCAATCTGAACGGTAACTAAAATCCAGCAAGGTGAATAATAACCTGTGGTCTTGTCACTGAGAAAGACACTTCAGCCTAATTGCTCCCAGGTTGTTGCTGTAATGATTCATACTTGCTGGTTGACACCACACACACACACATACATACTACAGGTCTAGGGGTGGGGGGGTCTCATTTTATTGCCATTCACCTAGCCTCACCTCATTGACGTCATTATCATTGACTCCACAGCCAAGCGAAACGGGACAGTGGTTTGTCTTTGGTGTTTGTCTGTCTGGTGTGTTGACATCATAGCAGTCTCTGCCATACAACACACTGGAGATACAGAAAGCTGCAGTATCTCACCCACTGGCTATTTGACTGTTCAGCGTTAACAACTAGACAATAGAGGCTGGTGCATAAGCAGGTGATAAAACACCCATGTTGTCCCGGTGTCCTTAGAGAGATATTGACTGAAAGATGGTGCCTACTTCTGTTAGCATATCACACTGAGGGTGGCTCAGAGAGATAGACAACGCCTATTTCCTCTCCCCCCTTCCTCCACTCCTCTTTTCTCATCTGTTTTTACTAGTCCCATAGGGAGAGGGAGGCAGGGGGGAGAGTTGGAGGGGGAAAGTGGAAAAGAAGGGAGCAACCAGCACTGCTGTTCTTGTTTCACACTTTGACTGACTAGAAAAGACAACAAGGATACAGTGCCTGATGTCCCGGACTCAGGAGGCAGGCGATGGGAGACAGGGGGAGGGTGTTCTCAGGTCAAGTGTATAGGGTTAACACAGGCATGTCTTCCCTCTCCATTTCTCTCTCCAGCTCGTTCTCTTCTCTCTTTCCATGTCCCCCTTTCCCACCCTTTCTTCCTCTCTCCATCGCTCTACTCTTTATTCCGCTGGTTTACAGAAGCAGACGTATTTGAGACAGAAATCGTTAGTAGGGACTTCCTACTCTCTTTGTGCCCTAAATTCTTGTTAACAGATGAAGAAATTAATTTATTTACTAATCTCTCATATGCCATTATCTTATATGCACACCATGCTTTTTATATAATTGCATGTCTATATGATGTCTACCACATGTTGTCTATGACTTGCAGTGTCATTACACAAAGTAACGTTCTCGGTTTGTGTAGATTTGACTTCACATTAGAACAGTTGTATAGTATGGAAATCTGCTTTTCATTGAGGTTTCAGCATCTCTTTACTCACTGAGCATGAATTAGATTTTTTTTTAATGAAGGCTAGGGATCAAGTATGCATTCAAGTTAAATCAATCAACTTTACTTTACAAAGCCCCTTTTATATCACACACACGTACGAGTTGGCCGAGTTGGCACACACTCACTGCTGTTCATACACACTGCCCCACATGGTGTCATTCGTACAGTGTTTAATTTACTACCACTCTACCTCTGAGATGGACTTGGCATCAAAATGCTTAATGCTGCCCTACGATTGGCTAGCTCTTCAGCTTTGTTTGTCAAATCTGAGTCATGATAGGCTGTGATAGGGCTGGGCTATTTGCATACTGGGCCAGAACAGACCAGTGCCTCAGCAGTTAGTTCTGTTGCTAGGGAAACAGAACCTCGCTAGGCTTTGACTGTGTCTTCCTGATCAATGGCTCTCATTTGACTCTATCTCTCTCTGTCTGTCTTTTGGTTTCTCTCACTCTGTCTCTCCCTCATTCTTTCTCTCTCTGTCTTCCCTAAATGCTCTGACACAGATAGACTGTGTCTAACCCCAAAACATGTTCGCCATTACAATGAAGTCAATGGTTGTTTAAAGAGACATCCTCATTGCACACACATGACATACACATTTACGGGTAAGTGTCTGTATGGTTCTTATAAGGATGTGGTTGACCCCTGTCATCTGGTGGAAGCAGTTGTGTCACTGATCAGCACAGTTAGTGTTGAAACATTTAATGACAACCATTACTTATAACAGCCTGCTGTCATTACAGCCCTATGAGGAAGACACACGTGGTTCACAGTGTCTTGGTGTGCAGTGGCCAGAAGGTCTGCTGACAAAGCATTCTGAAACACAATGGTGAGAGGAAGACTTCACAGTTGCACTCGAATTCCTTTCCAGACAGAGGAGACGAGGAGCAACTGACCGGACTTGCTGACAGTTACAGTCTCCTATCAGCCTCAAGCCCATTACTTTATGCCAATTCATCTTCTGGATTGAGGGATTGACGGATTATAGAGGCTTTTAAGGTTTTTAGGAGAATCCCATCACAGCCTGTGTGTGTTTGTGTGTCTCTGTACGTGTGTGTTTTGATAATTGTGCTGATAGCAGAATCCCCTCACGGCTAGTTCATAATGAATTCCAAACTCTGACTGCTGGGAGGTTATCTGAACAAATCGCAGGGATAATCCACGCCGACTGGTGGACCCGTTTATGGAGTCGAAGCCATAGGCACAGATTTGGGTTCTGTTTACCCTTGCCTAATCATAGCCTCAATCCTTATTAGAGGGGGGGGCATTGTTACCAGGGACTTTCTAGTCTCAGTGCTCTTTAAATTTGTGTAAACAGATGAAGAAATGGATGTGTAATATTTGCTAATATCCCATTATCTTAAATGCCACCACTCATTTTATTTAATTGCATGTCTCGTTTTCATACTTTTTCATAAGTTTTCATACTTTTGATTAACACATAGCTGTTTCCCACTAGCTGTGTTGTTACTCCCAGTAACATTACTTGTTCGCATAAATGTACGGAAAGCATAAAGGGGATTGTGATTCTCCAGCCACTCCCTCCAGTGCCTCGGGCCCCTGGTCCGAAGAGCAGTGTGGAGAAGATCCACATGGTTTGGCATGGATACCTGTGAGGAAAGCTAACAATCTTCAACCCTCCTGAATTCATTAGGAGTTGCTGCATTGAGACCGGGTGCTGAAGATACAATTGGATATGACAAAATAAAGCAAATCTAGAGATTTAGCCTGTTTCAGACTGTCCTACTGGAGTATTTTTCATGAAGTACACATACAGTACATTAATACTAGAAAGACTGTCACATGGGAGAATTTTCATTGAATGAACATCCAGTAAGATTGGAAAGACTGTCCTATTGGAGTATTTTCATTAATTAAACATACAGTAATATTAGAAAGGCTGTCATTTTGCAGTATTTTCATTAAATAAGCCTACAGCAATATTAGAAAGTCTGACTTATTGGAGTATTTTAAATAAATTAGCACACTAATATTATAAAAACTGTCCTGTGGGTTTTTTTGTTTCATTGCAAAGGAGCCATCTGTAAGATTTCAACTATACTACTAGTATAAATGACCAGAAACCTCTGCAGGGAATGTTTTAAGTTAATGTTTCAAATATTTTTTGTCTTCAAAATTGTTGCCTGAGATATTCCCCATTAAAAATGTCCTGCCGGTCTATCAGTTTGTTTTCACTTGTAGTCTCCTCATACTCCCTTTAGACAGTCGCAACACAACCCCCCCCACCCTAAACTCGCTAATTTTCCATGTGGACTAGCTAATTCTATTCCGGTCTTATTCAGTAAGGGAAGGGGGGAGGCGACATTGTCGTGACTTTGTTTAAAATTCAGTCTTGTACATTTGAAGCAGGATTATTCACATGCAGTAATATTAAGACTGCATGGAAGCTGTAACCAATCTTCTTATTTGCCTGAATAGATAAAAAATAGAAGGATTAGTTTATCCACATCATGACTCAGCTAGGATAGACAGAGATTTAATTCACACTCTCCTCTTTCGTATTCTCTCTTCCTTCCTCTCTTTTGTCTGAAATTAACATGGTTGTTCTTTTTTTTCTTCCATAGCTTATTTTTAGCTGACGAATGCCCTTGGGGATGGGAGAGGTGTATGCAAGTGTCTGTGTGTGTGTCAGTGGTGTGTTTGCAACAATGATCAATGTTATGGATCCAGTCTTTATAATGGAGCAGCTGTGTGAGCCAGGGCTGTTACAGAGGGCCACCGGAACTCTGTGTCTGTGCATTCTAGAGGAGAAAACTAAAAATAGAAATCAAGACAATAATAAAAAGAAAATGACTGTGAATAAATGTCTTTGTTACTGTTTTGGGCCTCTGCTGTGGTGTAAAGGCTGTTATGTATTTATTTTTTACATTTCTTGACTGTAGTTTGAGGACTGCCTACAGGGTTGTCAGTTTTCTTACTGAGCGGTTGTGTGTGTGTGGATTTATAACCCTTCAATCTACTGTACATGTGTTTTCAACCAGCCCAATCCTGTGAAATACTGCTGGTCAATCCTGTGAAATATTGCTGGTCAATCCTGTGATATACTGCTGGTCAATCCTGTGAAATACTGCTGGTCAATCCTGGCAAGAATCTTTTTCTGCTTTGATGTGTTGGTCTCCTCATCTTATATATAAAAAATAGCAGGAATGGAAAGCTGAGAGAAAAAGAGGGGAAGGGGAGAGAGCAAACGAAAGAGAAAGAAAGAAAGATTGGACGATTGGGTGTGTCTGTTCTCTGCAGTGGTTCATCTCTTGTATTCTCTAACCTGCTGATGGTTTGACTTTTATACATTCATTAAAAATCATATGATTTAGAACACGTTCCATTGTATTGTGAGGGCCCAGTAAGTTCAACATAATGCTTCGAGGATTACCCACTGGGTCGATTAAAACAGAAGAGGGTCTGCTGAAAGGAGAGAGCTAATTGGAAAGATAAAGCTAGAGAAACAGAGAAAGACAGAACGAGACAGCAAGAGAGAGTGAAAGTGAGAAAGGAACAGCGATAAAAAAGAAAGGTAAAAAAAAGACAGGAAGAAAGAAAGAGAGAAAGTAAAATTGTCAACCCCTGTTGCTGTAACACTCCGCACATCCTCTTTCACAGCCATTTCTCGGGCCGGATTAAGAAATTACACGCCCGGGGCTTTGTATTTTATAAATAGTAAAAGCAATTTTGGCAGTTTATGGTTGAGCAAAGGCATTTTAGGATTACCGCATATGGATCAAAAAAAAATATTTTCATAAACGTGTAGCTACTTGCAATTCTACATAATTTTCACTACAGACTAATTTTAATCAAAACGACATTGAAACAATATCCCAAGCCAATAAAGAGACAGATTTTAAATTATTTTGACATTCCAGTGGGCAGTAGGTTAAACAGACTTCCAGTGCACTGCGCATAGTAAAGGTGAGGCCTTATGCTTTGAACAAACACACTGCGTACTTTATCGGCATACTGTATAGCAAAGAATGTAGGGCCATTAATGCAAATCATAAGTATTTGATTGCTATGCCTGATCAACTCTTTGCAAACCGATCCAAAAATAGGATAATCTGCATGACATTGGTTGAGCTTTGTTTATTGACAAGCATATCTTAGAGATTTCTGGGATAAGGAAAAACGTACTGAAGACAAATTGCAAGCCGGTTTGCTTGGTTTATCTGCTCCCTCCATCCCTGCGATGCTCGCGCCACTGCCCGGAGTAGCATGTCAACCTGCCCTGGTCAAGATGAAAGTTCCGGCGAAACTCCTCTCCAAATACTCTATGCTAGCTGCAACTCTGTGACCAGGAGATGGGATTTGCCACAGATTCATAAAATCTTGATAATATAACATTTCCAATGCTTATAGTATTATAATGCTTATAGATTATTATAATATTGTGATTGGGATACAATTTATTTGTTTGAAAGAACAAAACTGTGAACTTCCTTTAGGTATCAGTCAAAAATCAAAAGTTATAAAACATATATAGGTGTATATTTGTATCCCTTCGATGGCTCCTTGACAGTCTTTAGACCAAGAGGTCCAGTAAACCTCTTTATTAATCGTGTTGTTACCAGACTGTTGCTGGTACAGTTTTAGCATCAGTTAGTGTACAAATACAACTGAAGTGATCCAGTAGCAGCACAGCAGTGAGAGTTAGTGATGTTCAGTTGCTGCTTGAGCTGCTTCATCTTTATTTTTGTAATGTCTGTAATCCAGATGTAGGGAGTGTATTCCAGTGTGGTTCTAATGTTTCTTAGTGTAACCAATGCAGATCTGTGGTCGAATCCAGCTAACCCAACAAATTGCTAGTCAACATTGGGGGAATCAGAGGTGTGTGTGTGTGTGTGTGTGTGTGTGTGTGTGTGTGTGTGTGTGTGTGTGTGTGTGTGTGTGTGTGTG
>JACXGI010004737.1:0-51560 GCA_016801175.1 Esox masquinongy | reverse complement strand
TTTATGTAGAGCAACAATTCTTTTTTTCAGATCCTCAGAGAGTTCTTTGCCATGAGGTGCCATGTTGAACTTCCAGTGACCAGTATGAGGGAGTGTGAGAGCGATAACACCAAATTTAACACACCTGCTCCCCATTCACACCTGAGACCTTGTAACACTAACGAGTCACATGACACCGGGGAGGGAAAATGGCTAATTGCGCCCAATTTGGACATTTTCACTTAGGGGTGTACTCACTTTTGCTGCCATTAATGGCTTTGTGTTGAGTTATTTTGAGGGGACAGCAAATTTACACTGTTATACAAGCTGTACACTCACTAGTTTACATTGTAGCAAAGTGTCATTTCTTCAGTGTTGTCACATGAAAAGTTATAATCAAATATTTACGGCTATATATATATATATATAAAGTGGATATAAAAAACAAAAACATTTAAGAGAACAACCTCCTCTAGAAATACAGTGGATATAAAAAGTCTACACACCCCTGTGAAAATGCCAGGTTTTTGTGATGTAAAACAATGAGACAAAGATAAATCATGTCAGAACTTTTTACAGTTTTAATGTGACCTATAATGTAAACAATTTAATTGAAAAACAAACTGAAATCTTCGAGGGGGAAAAATGAAACATAAAAACCGTACTTTTTTTTTTATCCTTAAACTGTCTGTAAAAAAAGAGGTCGCTACTGTAGCTACTAGCTGGTCCATTCACATTACTTAGATAGGCTATCTAGCTAAAAGAAATATCAAATTTATATCTAGATTAATGAATATTTTATTCAATTAATGAATACCAAGCAATATACCTAAGTTGGAGTGAATCAAAATGTATGTAACGTTCCATGTATTTATATACATAATATATATATTCACTGATACTACTTATTCTAATTCCAGAGACTTGCCCATCAAGGCAAGGTGATGATTGAAAGTAAGTACAAAAAAACATAATCAGAGGATGAATGTAATTGTGAAGAAGTCATTTTAAAGAAACGAAAGATGTGAATGTTTTCTAGGTGTTTGTTGTATTATAAATCATTATTTACCCCCTTTTTACAGTCCAACAAATTGATTGATTCTCCTCTTATCATAGCAACCATCTTCATCTCTCATACAGTGTTCCTTTGAGTATGTTACCCACACAAAAACATTTTTACAATTTAATTTTTTATTCATTTAATTTTGGGTTTTTTGTCTACAAAACTCTGTGTGGAGCTGTTGAGTAATATTTTGCATGCCCATGTCTCCATCAGTAAGCCAATAGTTTATATTGTTTTTTGTGTCTGTGTGTGTATGTTTTCCCTTCTTGATCCAGGCGTTTTGGGAATGAAGTCTCCTGCCAAAAGATCTTCAGAGGCAGTGAGTATTCATGTCATCCTGACAAAGACTGAATGGATAAAATGCACACTAGTGGCTATTTTGTTGTCAGTGGGTTTATGCACATTAATTTTTTTGTTTTCCCAAGAATTGACAATTACCTTTTTGTGGGAGGAAACACATGGTTAATGGACTGCACTTATAGCGCTTTTCTACCTTAACAGCACTCAAAGTGCTTTATTATTTGACTTTATTATCTCACTTACCCATTCAAACACACTTACACACTGTCGGCGGCAGAACACATGGACAGGAGGAGCTTATATTATACTCATCTATGCTGCATAGATGAGTAATATTTTACTCATCTATGCTGTTCTTGAGTTTAAGGTCATAGCCACCCATCCTGACACAGCTGGACAATGAGTCCAGTGGTGCCAAATTAAAATAAGTGTTAAACATCTCCTTTCAAATACAAAAATGCACGTAGTGCCTGAAACACTAAGAACATGAATCCCTATTTTCTATTACTTTTCCATCATGCTGGTCGGTAGGATTTGTAACACAATGGGGATGTGCAGTAATGTAATTATCCATGAAGTCGCTCATGGCCTCTGTAATATGCATTCTGTGTAAAAACCTTTAAATTTGGCTGTTTAAATTTGGTATGCAAAAAAAGTACAGAGTTTGGTACCAACCCTATAGTCGTGTGAGTTAAATATGATCTGGACAAGTATTTGTCATGTCAATCAATGAAATAAAGTAAGTCATGTTATAAAAAAAAAGAAACTTTTTTTGTTCTACAAATTTTTCCTTTAACTACACAGAAATGTATGATACGACTTGTCTTGTCTTGGACAGATGTTAGATAGATGTTGGCCCAAACCTGTTATGTATGTGTAGCTGCCTGTTTCGTTCGGAGTCATTTTTACATTCCCTTTTCCAACACTGATAACTGCTAATGATAAGAATTGTGCTTACATTTTTTAGATCAAGCATTGGAAGGTTTACGGGGGAGAACAGACACACAACCAAGTGCACCACTAGTAAGTATCAACTGCAGTATATAGGATATGTCAATTGTAACAACCATTTCTAAACCTTACATTGTGATTAATATACACTACCATTAAAAAGTTTCACGTCACATATTTCCTTGTTTTTGCCCATTAAAATAAAATCAAATTAAACAGAAATACAGGGTAGAAATTGTTAATGTTGTAAATGACTATTATAGCTGGAAACGTCTGTTTTTTATTTTTTTAATGGAATAACTACATAGGCGTGCAGAGGCCCATTATCAGCAACCATCACTCCTGTGTTCCAATGGCACGTTATGTTTGCTAAATTATTTTAAAAGGCTATGTGATCATTAGAAACCCCTTTTGCAATTATGTTGGCACAGCTGAAATCTGTTGTGCTGATTAAAGAAGCAATAAAACTGGCCTTAGACTAGTTGAGTATCTGAAGCATCAGCAATTGTGGGTTTGATTACAGTTTTAAATGGCCAGAAACAAAGAACTTTCTTCTGAAACTCGTCACTCTATATTTGTTCTGAGAAATGAAGGCTATTCCTTGTGAGAAATTGCCAAAAAACGGAAGATCTGGTACAACGTTGTGTACTACCCCCTTCTCAGAACAGCGCAAACTGGCTCTAACCAGAATAGAAAAAGGAGTGGGAGGCCCCAGTGCACAACTGAGCAAGAGAACAAATACATTAGTGTCTAGTTTGAGAAACAAACCCCTCACAGGTCCTCAACTGGCAGCTTCATTAAATAGTACCCGCAAAACACCAGTCTCAAAAAATAGTAACTTTTGTCTTCCTTCCTCTGGGTTGGCACACTGAAAGGGCAATAAACTCTTTTCAAAGACATGTCATCAGTCTTTTATTAAATCATCGGGGAGAACATTGAGGGAAAGACCCTCATGACCATCAGACATGTCATAACTAGGTAAACGCAGCTGCAGTTAATACAATTATTAGATGGTTGGTTTGAGTTTTGTGTACCAATTGGCCCAAAAAGCTTTAGTTTTTTAACTTAAACTAAATTTAAATGAATGTAATAAAGTTTGTTTAAGCTTGTTTAAAGGAATGGTAAATAATGAAATCCTACTTTTTAAGGACTTCTCAGTAAATCTTTGTCCTTTTCTCTTTTTCCCTACAGATGCACCAGGGATGGATCCAGCTGATACCTTGCAATTTGGAAGAGGATTGTTCTTTATCTGCTATGTTTCACTGTCACTTTTGGTACACATTTATTCATCTTTTGTGCTATGTTTTGATTTTACTCCAATCCCACTTTAATTGAAACAGTGAAAATCTTGTAGATGTATCATTAGGGTTCCTATATTACTATAGGTATTGGTAGTTTTCTTATTCTCCTTCTCCATGAAGTTGCCTAATAACTCAAGATTTTTTTTGGCAACTTTTTCTTTAATTTGGCACATTGAAACTGCAGGCCACGAGTAACTCCCACACATCAAATGGCCCACATTTGCCTATAGGTGGCGCTACAGAGCATGCCACAATGTTTCTTTTTTCAAGGTGATAACATTTCCACCCTGTTTGTCCAAAATTGTCAAATTTATGAAACTTAGTACACATGCCTAATTTCTCATGAGGAATGAAAAAACTCAAGAACCCATAAAGTTCACCATCTTGTAGTTTTCTATATAGCAAAAATTTGGCCAAAACTTACAAAAGTCTTGTAATGTCCCACTCGTCCAATTGACTTGTACGTCAGTAAACATGTATGGGATACATGTCTGACTGAACGGTGTTATGTCCCAAAATGGTGGATTTATTTGAATATAGGTGAATTGAGAACCGTGGCACATATTTCATGTCCATGAATGAATGCTACATTGACAGTTGTATAAAATAACTGCTGAATACCTCACATTTACAGATTGCCTTTAATGTAGCAATGTTTCATGTATTCTGACAAACTATGCTTGTTTTTCACTGTGAAATTGACATTTTAACACTTGTTTGCAATTCACAAAAATGACTGTTTAATGCCATACATTTACAGACCTTTCTGTTTCACTGAAACTGCTTATTATATGTTTATAATTTTGTTTCCTTGTTTTGAACATAGTAAAACGTGTATTTTAATAGGGAATCACTGTAGATATAATGGGAAATTCCATAACATAACTGTAATACCCTAACTTTTCAGAGATTGTTTAAATATAGCTATTGTTCATGTATTTTGACATACAATGCTTAGTTTTCCATTGTCCAATAACTTTTTTTTAACATTACAATTCTCTAAAATGACTAACTAACTGTAAATGTGCAGAAATTCTTTTTTTATTAAAAGTACATATTCTGTGTTTATGCATTGTAGTTTTTTTTACTTGGAGCAACTGCAATCTTACAGGAAACCACTGTAGGTAGACAGGGCAGTTTCATAAAGTAACTGCTAAATAGCCTGTTTTTCCACTGTCCAATGAACATTTTAAACTTTAAATTGACTGATTAATACTGTAAATGTACAGACATTTGTCTTTGGTTTTATGTACAAATAGCATTTTTATACATTATTTTGTAGTTACTGTACATGAAAAAGCAATAATTTTATAGGAAATTACTGTAGATAGACTGGAATGTTTCATAAAGTAACCAATAAATGCCCTAAATTTACAGAGATAAACCTGAAAGGTATGTTTTTAATGTATTTTGACATAGTATTTCTGTTTTCCCACGGTTTAATGATTGTATAAAAACAATAATATACTGTCATTTAATACATTTTTACTGTAAAGTAACCAATACATATCCTAAATTTACAGAGATTAACCTGAAAAGTAGTTGTTTTTAATGTATTTCGACAGATTATTTCTGTTTTCCCACGGTTTAATTAACATTTAAAATCAATAATATACTGTACTTTTATTAACGTTTACTGTAAAGTTACCAATAAATACTCTACATTTACAGAGATTAACCTGAAAGGTAGTTGTTTTTAATGTTTTTTGACATAGTATTTCCGTATTCCCTCAGTTTAATTAATGTTTAAGGACAATAATATACTGTTATTTAATTAATTTTTACTCTAAATCGTGCTCTGTATTTTTACAGTGTATTACATGTAATTTTGTGGTATGGTTATTTACTGAAATTTGACGGTATCTGTCTGGAAACTTTGCTGCCAGGCTTTTAGCCGTTTTTTTACAGTTTTTTTTTTTTTACAGTGTACCCTTAGTCCTTAATACTGTATATTGCCCCCTTTAGCATCAATGACAGCATGCAGTCTTTTGTAATACTTGTGTATGAGGCACTGAAATCTTGCAGGTGGTATAGCTGCCCATTCGTCTTGGCAAAATGCCTCCAGGTCATGCAAAGTCTTTGGTCATCTTGCATGAACCGCACGTTTGAGATCTCCACAGACTGGCTCAATGATATTAAGGTCAGGAGACTGTGATGGCCACTCCAGAACCTTCACCTTTTTCTGCTGAAACCACTGGAGGGTCAACTTGGTCTTGTGCTTAGGGTCATTGTTGTGCTGGAAAGTCCAAGAGCGTCCCATGCGCAGATTTTGTGCAGAAGTATGCAAATTGTCTGCCAGTATTTTCTGATAACATAATAATATGCTGCATTCATCTTGCCTTCAATTTTCACAAGATTCCCTGTGCCTTTAGAGCTCACACACCCCCAAAACATCAGTGAGCCACCACCATGCTTCACAGTGGGATGGTATTCTGTCACTATAGGCCTTGTTGACACCTCTCCAAACATAATGCTTATGGTTGTGACCATAAAGCTCTATTTTGGTCTCGTCACTCCAAATTACAGTGTTCCAGAGGCTGTGAGGTGTGTCAAGGTGTTGTCGGGCATATTGTAACCAGGCTTTTTTGTTGCATTGGCGCAGTAAAGGTTTCTTTCTGGCAACTCGATCATGCAGCTCATTTTTGTTCAAGTATCGTCGTATTGTGCCCTTTGAAACAACCATACCGTCTTTTTCCAGAGCAGCCTGTATTTCTCCTGAGGTTACCTGTTGGTTTTTCTTTGTATCCTGAACAATTCTTCTGGCAGTTTTGGCTGAAATCTTTCTTGGTCTACCTGACCTTGGCTTGGTATCAAGATATCCCCAAATTCTCCACTTCTTAATAAATGATTGCACGGTACTGACTGGCATTTGCAAGGCTTTGGATATCTTTTTATATCCTTTTCCATCTATATAAAGTTCCATTACCTTGCTACGCATGTCTTTTGACAGTTCTTTTGTGCTCCCCATCGCAAAGTATCTAGCCGGCTCAGTGCATCCACATGAGAGCTAACAAACTCATTGACTATACACAGACACTAATTGCAATTTAACAAGTCACAGGTGTGGGAAATTCACCTTTAATTGCCATTTTCACCTGTGTGTCACCTTGTGTGTCTGTAACAGGGCCAAACATTCAAGGGTATGTGAACTTTTGATCAAGACCATTCGGGTGCTTTCTGTTATCATTATGATTTAAAAAGGAGCCAAACAACTGTGATAATAAATGGCTTCATATGATCAATCATATTTTCAAAATCAATGCCAAAATTTCACAGTTTCTGCCAGGGTATGGAAACTTATGAGTACAACTGTATGTCTTGGTGGTCGTGATGAAGGTACAGTGGCATTGTTTGACCGTGTAGTTCTGATGGTCCGTCTAATAATTTTGATTTTTTTTTAAACGCAAATTCATTACATTTCACAGTGTACACGAGTTCTGATGCTAACTGCTTTAAGGAGTTTGTAAACTTGTCGGCCATGAAAAATAGAGTGCCGGTATTGTTGATATTCTTGTTAATCATTCCCGATAAATGTTGCTGTCTAGCCTTACATAACTCATAGTTGAAGCTACAAAGGCTTTGTTTATAGATGTCATAGTGGATTTGATGTTTAGTTTTCCTCCACTTACGTTCCGTTTTCCTACATTCTCTTTTCAGGCCATTCACCATCATGGTGGTTCTCCATGGTGCTTTTTGTTTGCTCATAGTTTTCTTTGCCTTTACCGGTGAAACACGATCCATGACATTCAATATTTTGGCATTAAAATTATCCAGGAGTACATCAACTGACTCTGCACTTATTGTAGGAGAGATAGCTATGGCCTCCATATACTGAGCATTGGTACTCTCATTAATGTACCTTTACTTAACAGAAAAAGAGTTTACTTGAACATCCGGGGTGATCAGTGATTCAAAAAAGACACAGAAATGATCAGACAGGGCCAAGTCTTTAATCATGACAGAGGAAATATTGAGAACTTTGGAGATAACCAGATCTAGAATTTGGCCTTGAGTGTGCGTACGCTCTTTTACATGTTGAGTGAGATCAAAAGTGTCAAGTAGTGCAAAAAGTTCTTTGGCATTATTGTCCGTATTATTATCTATGTGGATGTTAAAATCTCCTGTTATATTAAACACGTTATATTCAACGGATATAACAGAGAGTAGTTCAGCAAAATTAATAAAATTTACAGAATATTGTGGAAGTCTGTAAAGGGTTACAAACAACATTTTGGGAGAACCCTTCAATGTAAAACAGAGGAATTCAAAAGAAATAAAATTACCAAATGTATTTTCTTTGCACTGGAATCTATCTTTGAATAGGGTAGCCTCTCCTCCTTTTCTTACCATTTCAACACGTATTCATATAACCAAATTTTTCAGGTATTGTCTCATTGAGAACAGTAGCAGTACAATCTTCTGTTAGCCACGTTTCAGTGAAAAATAAAAAATCTAGGTTGTAGGATATTATAATGTCATTTACCAAGAATGATTTGTTGGCGAGAGATGTGGGGGAGGGGGAGAGGTTGAGTGTGGTAGAGGGGGGGTGGGAGTCATTGAACCCACGCTTGGGACAAGGACAACTTCTTGTCCCGTGCTTGGGACAAGGAAGCATTGGGTGATTTTAGTCAGAGGGTCTATGTGCGCTGTCCTTCATGCTTATCTTGTTTGGGAATCGCATTCCAAGAGCGTGATGTATGTTGGCACCAAGCAGCCAGCATCCCATGATGTTTGGAAGAACCCCATCAGGTCTAAAGCGGTCTTTACCATTCCAAAAGATATTGAAATTGTCAATAAACTTAATCCTGTGGTTGAGGCAGGCTGATGTCAGCCACGTATTCAGCCCAAGGAGTCTGTTAATAGATTCAATTCCTTTCCCCAAGGTTGGAATGGGGCCTGAGACGAATACATGTTCTAGTTGAAAGGTACTTATTTTCTCCAGTAGCAAAATCTTTTTTCAGGATCTCAGAGCCAGTTTTCCTTCATAGAATGTCGAAAGACCCAGTGTGGATAGTATTCCGCATACTGCTTGGATGTGTAGAGAATGACTGTCAACATTTCTGTTAGCTCTCTGGCCGATGTTTCAGCCATGGTTTTCAGTCTTTACTATTCTGATATGCTTGGTTATATCGCCCCAATCAAGGTAGTACCTGGTTTATCAAATGTGGAGTTAGCAAAGTTTCTTCTTGCCCTCGTCTTGTCAGTGGTTTTAAGGCTATTTCTTGTGTTTTGGATAGCCTTAATGCTAGTGTTTTAGTTAACCTCCCTAGGTTCATTTACACACATTTCGTTCCGAGTCCTGTTTTGCAGTGAGAGTTCAGGTTGTGGAGTGAGCATTGATGCTCACTTATTTGATTTCTTGCTGGATTCGCCTCTGCAGCGCACAACGTCAGACCACGTCCCAGCTGAAGTTGATGCCTTTGGTCTAGCACCAGTGCTGTGCCAGTAAGATGTGTCATTGGGTAGGCTGGTTTGAAAGCCTCTGCGATTAATCCAGTTGCGTTAGCACACGTCCAGGGGAGCGTGTCAGCCAGGTCTGGGACGGAATGCTCTAGATTTGATGTAATCCCGTGTATAACAATCTGTGTCTGTCCGTTAGCGTTTGGTAGTTCGACACCTAGAGTAGCTGCTACAGAGTCAATGTATTGTTCACTCTCACGTATTTCAAGCTGCGTTATCGTCTCATTCAGTCGCTCACACTGAAATTGCTCTGAACTGTTCACCGGTTTAGTATAGGACCCATAGTCTTACCGGAGGAGCGCTCGGGTGGTTAAGTCTTCCAAGCAGTTGATCCGTTTCTCCAACAGCTGTCTTAGCTCCTCCATCATGAAAAATCCCTAAAAAGTACTAAACTCTGTTGAGGGCCTCTTTTAAACAAAAAGAGATAAAAAATATGATTAAAATAAACATAGAACAAAAATGAAACAAAGGTGAAAGATTAAAAGAAGATTGAAAGAAAATTAAAAATAATTAAAAAGGAAGGAAAAAGACTGGCAAAAGACAGGAAGCAGGAGAGTTGCGTTATGTGACTAACAGGCATGAAAGCAGGAAGCAGCTGTTGCCGTGGTAGTAACAGGCATGAAAACAGGAAGACCATCATCACTGTGGTAGTTAATCGGTTTTCAAAGATGGTCCTCTTTGTTCCATTACCCGGCCTCCCCTCTGCCCTCCTGTTCACTGAGGTGATGTTTCAGCAGGTTTTCCGGCTGTATGGACTTCCGGAGGACAATGTTTCTGGCTGAGGTCCCCAGTTCACGTCCCGGGTGTGGAAGGCCTTCATGTCCAAGCTGGGGGTTGTGGTCAGCTTCACGTCCGGGGACCATCCCCGGGCTAATGGGCAGGCGGAGCATTCCATTCAAGAGTTGGGGAGGTTCCTCCGGTCCTACTGCCAGGGCCTTCCAGTTAGGTGGACCCGTTTTCTCCCCTGGGCGGAATGCATCCAGAATTCCCTGCGCCATTCCTCCACAGGTCTGTCCCCCTTCCAGGTGGTCCTTGGGTTGCAGCCTCCGCTGTGCCCCTGGGTGGGGGATTCCAGCGACGTCCAGGCCGTGGAGGAATGGTTCAGGAATTCCAATGAGGTTTGGTCCACTGCCCATGTTCGCCTGCAGGAGGCAATGCGGCATCAGAAAGTGCAGATGGACCGGCAGTGGAGCCATGCCCCAGAGTTCCACCCGGGGTACAAGGCGTGGCTTTCCACGAGGGACCTCCCGCTCCGCCAGCCCAGTTGTAAGTTGGGTCCCCGGTAGATGGGGTCGTTCAAGGTCCTCCGGAAGGTGAATGACATCACATATGAACTCCAACTTACACCACTGTGCACTAACATCCCTCCAACTTTCCATGTCTCTCTCCTCAGGCCGGTGGTTCCTGGTCCGCTGGGAGGATCCGGTCCCACAGTAGCGCCTCCGGTGGAGGTAGCTGGGGGTCTGGCGTACAAAGTGGAGGTGATTCTGGACTCCCGGCTACGGCAGGGTCGGGTCCAGTACCTGATGGACTGGGCAGGGTATGGTCCTGAGGAGCGTAGCTGGGTCCGGGCGGTGGACATCTGTGGCTCCTCGCTGACAGCTGAATTCCCGGGTCGTCGGCTGGTGGTGTCGTCAGGAGCCGCGCCTAAGGGGGGGAGTACTGTGACGGTTGCTCTGCATGGCACAGTTTGCCCTCTCCGGTGCTCCACCTTGCCGACGTACTAACTGCCGGTTGGAGACGATGGCAAACGCACCCCACACACACAAACCTCCACTTCATTCGTCATCATGTGGTTATTTTCGTTCCTTGTTTGTCACACACACCTCACGGGTTATTGTGTATCCTGTTCGTGTAGAAACCATATGGTGCTGCTTATCGATAAGATAAAAATATAAAAGTGATCTTTTGTCGTTGTTGTTTTGTAGTTTTCCTTTTTTGCCTCGGTTTTACACACACGCTGCCCTCGCACCTCACATTAACAAAGTTAAGTTTTTGATCAACTGTGGCCAGCTACATTATCTCACAAAAGTGAGTACACCCCTCACATTTTTGTAAATATTTGATTATATCTTTTCATGTGACAACACTGAAGAAATGACACTTTGCTACAATGTAGTGAGTGTACAGCTTGTATAACAGTGTAAATTTGCTGTCCCCTCAAAATAACTCAACACACAGCCATTAATGTCTAAACCTCTGGCAACAAAAGTGAGTACACCCCTAAGTGAAAATGTCCAAATTGGACGCAATTAGCCATTTTCCCTCCCCGGTGTCATGTGACTCGTTAGTGTTACAAGGTCTCAGGTGTGAATGGGGAGCAGGTGTGTTAAATTTGGTGTTATCACTCTCACACTCCCTTATACTGGTCACTGGAAGTTCAACATGGCACCTCTTGGCAAAGAACTCTCTGAGGATCTGAAAAAAAGAATTGTTGCTCTACATAAAGATGGCCTAGGCTATAAGAAGATTGCCAAGACCCTGAAACTGAGCTGCAGCACGGTGGCCAAGACCATACAGCGGTTTAACAGGACAGGTTCCACTCAGAACAGGCCTCGCCATGGTCGACCAAAGTAGTTGAGTGCACGCGCTCAGCGTCATATCCAGAGGTTGTCTTTGGGAGTGCTGCCAGCATTGCTGCAGAGGTTGAAGGGGTGAGGTGTCAGCCTGTCAGTGCTCAGACCATACGCCGTACACTGCATCAAATTGGTCTGCATGGCTGTCGTCCCAGAAGGAAGCCTCTTCTAAAGATGATGCACAAGAAAGCCCGCAAACAGTTTGCTGAAGACAAGCAGACTAAGGACATGGATTACTGGAACCATGTCCTGTGGTCTGATGAGATAAACTTATTTGGTTCAGATGGTCTCAAGCGTGTGTGGCGGCAACAAGGTGAGGAGTACAAAGACAAGTGTGTCTTGCCTACAGTCAAGCACGGTGGTGGGAGTGTCATGGTCTGGGGCAGCATGAGTGCTGCCGGCACTGGGGAGCTACAGTTCATTGAGGGAACACTGAATGCCAACATGTACTGTGACATACTGAAGCAGAGCATGATCCCCTTCCTTCGGAGACTGGGCCGCAGGGCAGTATTCCAACATGATAACCACCCCAAACACACCTCCAAGACAACCACTGCTTTGCTAAAGAAGCTGAGGGTAAAGGTGATGGACTGGCCAAGCATGTCTCCAGACCTAAACCCTATTGAGAATCTGTGGGGCATCCTCAAACGGAAGGCAGAGGAGCGCAAGGTCTCTAACATCCACCAGCTCCGTGATGTCGTCATGGAGGAGTGGAAGAGGACTCCAGTGGCAACCTGTGAAGCTCTGGTGAACTCCATGCCCAAGAGGGTTAAGACAGTGCTGGAAAATTATGGTGGCCACACAAAATATTGACACTTTGGGCCCAATTTGGACATTTTCACTTAGGGGTGTACTCACTTTTGTTGCCAGCGGTTTAGACATTAATGGCTGTATGTTGTGTTATTTTGAGGGACAGCAAATTTACACTGTTATACAAGCTGTACACTCACTACTTTACATTGTAGCAAAGTGTCATTTCTTCAGTGTTGTCACATGAAAAGATATAATCAAGTATTTACAAAAATGTGAGGGGTGTACTCATTTTTCTGAGATACTGTGTGTATATTACAGTGGAGACCGCTTTTAGCGATCTTTTCTGTCCGGGTCAAATTGATCACTACAGTATACTGTAAGTGGATAATCGTTATAACCAATTTTATTTTTATTAATTGCTTTTGCAGATTACCACTTAATTAACATTTATATATTTATTACCTGAATATAAAGTAATGAAACAGAATTAACCGAATTTTATTGACTTTCAAAATACGTTGGTAGTGCAAATATAGGCTAGGCCATAAGCCACAGCTTGCCGGTGATTTCAGTGCATTTCAAATAAAATACATAAACTGTAACCTATCAATGCCAAACTCGTAGCAGAGTTTGAAAACAAATGTAATCATAAAATATTCTGATCTTATTTAAAAAATAAAAACAGCATAACTGCATAACAATAACTAGCCTATGAAAAAATTAGGCAACCTCTGTTTTGTGTGTCGGCTCTGCGCTGCCTGGAAAAGTCATTTCACAAACTTGTCCATTGACGCCTGGATCATGGTTTTGTCCAAAACCAAGTTCACTCCTTTTTCAAAGTGATGTAAAAGGTCAAAGTTGTTGAAACGCAAATGCAGCAGACCTGTCTTTACAGTGCGGATTGCATTCCTTATCTCAGCCTGGGATGGGACAGCGGTCTCCTCTTCCTCCTCCTTGCTGCCGGGAGCATTGGTACCCATACCAAAGCGCACTCTCACCTCCGCGGTGATGTAACAGGCTCCAATTCAGAAGTGCTTTCATCAGTTGCGACCCACTGCTCAAACTCCTCAGTGCTGATCTCGGGCAGTGGATCAACATTTTCCGGTTTCTCCTCTGATGGCATGACCAGACCACCTTTCCTCCAGCAATTTCTTAGAGTGGAGGCCCCCACATGAGCCCAGGCATCCTGTAGCATGATAATAGAGTCCAGGAGGCTGATTTTTTTGGTGATATCTGCAGCAGTAGCTCTGCTCACCTCATCAATTTGATGCAATGCAGTGCGTCCATATCCTTGCGAAAATAAACTTTAACTGTTCTGATGATTCCCTGGTCACAGGGCTGGAGAATGGGGATTGTGTTCTTTGGCAGGAACTCAACTTGGATTTTTTTCAGTGTTGTGTTTTTCACATCATGTGCTGTACAGCTGTCCACAAACAGCAGAATATTCTTCCTTTCATGGCCCAGTTTGCGATCCCACTCCTTCAACCACTCCACAAAGAGATTCCTGGTCATCCATGCAGAAGCATTGGCTGCGTAACGGACAGGCAGTGTACACACGTTTTTGAAGCAGCGTGGGTTCTAAATTTTGCCAATGACAAAAAGTTCCTTCTTTTCCCCAGCGGCAGAACAGGTGAAAAGCTATGATCCTTACCTTAGACTTCTTTCCCCCCTTTTACTGTCTGATTTAAAGGTCAGGGTCCCTTCAGGTAGTGTTCAAATAAATTCCGCTCTCATCGGCATTCCAAATGTTTTCCTCTGTGTATTATTGTCTCATCTGTCCCTACCGAGTCTCAAGTCATTCATTGTGTGACACTGTCCGCCTCAGCAGCCTCCCCGTGCAGCTTCTTAAACACAATGTTCTCTCTCTTTTTAAATCGCTCAAACCAGCCTATGGACACTTGGAAATTGTCCTCTCCCAGGCTCCCTGACAATTCTTCTGCCTTCTCCCTCACCAAGGGCCCGCTGAAGGCTGAGCATTAGTCATGACTGAGCTGCTGAGGGCAGCTTGCACCACAGATGCTTTCCCCTTAATGAGCACATGAAGCTTTGTAGAACAATGTCAAGCTGAATTTGCATGGCTGAAATTGTGGGTATAGCATAATTGAACTAAAACAATTTTTCATTTTTAAATATTTGTTTTGTATTGGCTTCTCAGTTTGAGACACAGTAAAGTAGATAGGTAGAAGGGTCATAGTGGAAAAATTATAAAGTGATTTCAAACAGTTGTCAATCAATCGATTAAATGTATTTTATAAAGCTCTGTACATTAGTTGTTTTCACTAAGGGCTTATACAGATACCAAGACCCCAAGGAGCAAACAATAAGATATCGAAGCACAGTGGCTATGAAAAACTCAAGAGAAATGCAGAAAAACACAAAAGAAAATGTAGAGGGTATCCAGGCTCTGGGGGCTGGCCAATCCTTACCTTTCTCTTGGGTAGAGATTAAGTAGTCTTATTTAAAATATTTTGAAGTTGCACGTAAATGTTCAAAATTCAAAGTTTATTTATCAAATGCAACGAATAACACAGCGTCATCCTGCACAATGAAATTCTTGTGACATGGCACACGACATCTAAGTAATAAGAATTAAGAAATATATAAAGCAAAAATGTAGCAATAATATACATAATGTAAATGAGCAGCAATTTTAGTAGGATGCGGAAAATGAACAATATGGGTAGAAGTATTGAATATTATAGATATAGCAATTATAGCAATATTATATACCGATCAGCCATAACATTATGACCACTGACACATGAAGTGTACAACACTGATAATCTTGTTATCATGGCACCTGTCAGTAAGTGGGCAGCAAGTGAACATTCTGTCCTCAAAGTTGATGTGTTAGAAGCAGGAGAAATGGGTAAGCGTAAGGATCTGAGGGACTTTGACAAGGGCCAAATTGTGATGGCTAGACGACTGGGTCAGAGCATCTCCAAAACTACAACCCTTGAGGGGTGTTCCCGGTCTGCAGTGGTCAATACCTATCAAAAGTGGTCCAAGGAAGGAAAAGCGGTGAACCAGCGACAGGGTCATGGGCTGCCAAGGCTCATTGATGCACGTGGGGAGTGAAGGCTGGCCCGTGTGGTCCGATCCAACAGACGAGCTACTCTAGCTCAAATTGCTGAAAAAGTTAATGCGGGTGTCACGGTTTTGCATGGAGGCAGGACACAAGCGCAGAGGTTTTCAAGGGTTTCTCTTACTGAGAAACAAAAGTCACAAACGGAAACAATGGGGCAGGAGGAACTTATATGGGGACACAACGAGGGGCAAACAAGACACAGGTGTAAACAATAAGGACAAGAACAAGCTGCATTCAAAAACCAAAAACTAAACCAAACAGAACAGAACCTCACAGCTGGTACTAATAGAAAGGTGTCAGAACACACAGTGCATTGCAGTTTGTTGCATATGGGGCTGCGTAGCTGCAGACCAGTCAGGGTGCCCATGCTGACCCCTGTCCACTGCCGAAAGTGCCTACAATGGGCAGAACTGGACCATGGAGCAATGGATGAAGTTGGCCTGGTTGGATGAATCATGTTTTCTCTTACATCATGTGGATGGCCAGATGCGTGTGTGTCGCTTACCTGGAGGACACATGGCACCATGATGCACTATGCGAAGGCAAGCTGGCGGAGGCAGCTGTTCTGCTGGGAAAAATGTTCTGCTGGGAAACCTTGGGTCCTGACATTCATGTGGATGTCACTTTGACACATACCACCTACCTGAGCATTGTTCAGGTAGGTGGTAACAGTATTCCCTGATGGCACTGGCCTCTTTCAGCAGGATAATGTGTCCTGCCACAAAGCAAAAATGGTTCAGGAATGGTTTGAGGAACACAACAACGAGTTCAAGGTGTTGCCCTGGCCTCCAAATTCCCCAGATCTCAATCCAATCGAGCATCCGTGGGATGTGCTGGATAAACAGGTCCGATCCATGGAGGCCCCACCTCGTAACTTATAGGACTTAAAGGATCCGCTGCTAACGTCTTGGAGCCAGATACCACAGCACACCTTCAGAGGTCTAGTGGAGTCCATGCCTCGACAGGTTAGGGCTGTTTTGGTGGCAAAAGGGGGACCTAAACAATATTATGCAGGTGGTCATAATGTTATGGCTGATCAGTGTACCAAACAATGTACACTAGCAGCAATTTTAAGAACAATAGGATAGGGAATATGAACAATATGTGTAGAAGTATTGAATATATATATATATATATATATATATATATATATATATATATATATATATATATATATATATATATAATACAATATGAGTGTAATGTGACTATGAATGGTACATACAAAATAATATTCTAATTTACATTGAATGTACATGGAAAGACATCAGAGCATCTGGAATGTTCATGTTTGATCAGTATGATGTTGAGTTTACACATCACATCAATGCTATTAACAAAACAGCATAGCGATCAAAGAATATTCCAACAGAACACTGTGATATACAATCCATTATACAACTTCTTCATTTCAGTTTTACACATATTGTACAATAATAATAATGACCAGTCATACCAATCCAGGTTTGATTGATTTGTGAACTAACATAAATTAACAAAAACTTGACACCGTGTTGGTGATTCATGGTTAAAACCTTAAGTATGGTGGGATTACATGAATATCAATAACTGAAGTTTGTGCTCAGGTTAGATGACATTCAAGACTTTTCTTTGATACATTTACAGTTATATATTTGGTGTAATTTTACATCTACTGAAGATATTTTTCAAACGCCCTCGGATTTCCTTGGTTTTGAGACAATACACAAATGGGTTGACAAGAGAGGGTCCCAGGGTAGAGCCAATAATAAGTCCATTTCTTTGAGTGAGAGTGAGTACCAAACCAAACCTGGTGACGAAAACAAGCAGCACCTTGGGAATGAAAAAACAAACCACCACTATTATGTGAGAGAGACAGGTGTTAAACATTTTCCTCCTGTCTTTGGAGGACATTTTCAGCACTTCATAAACTATCTTCATGTATGAGAAAAAGATCAGGCCAAAATTAACACATAATATAGAAGTCCCCACAGTAGAAATGAGTGTAAAATAATATGTAGGATCCACACATGCTGCTCTAACTAAGGCTGCATATTCACAAAAGCTGTATGGTAGTTTATTTGAGGTGCAGTAGGGCAGATTGTTCAGAAAGCCAGTAAACAAACCAGCAAATAAGCAGCCTGCTGCCCAAGTGGCTATAATAAGTACACATACATTTGTCTTATTTAATATAGTTGGATATCGAAGAGGATGTGTTATCGCAATAAGGCGATCATAAGCCATCAGAGCAATAGTGAAGGGCTCCATAGAACTACCTAAATTAAATAGAAAGCACTGCAACATGCAGGGCCCATAAGGCACTCTTCGCTCCTCACCGAGGAGCACATTAAGCATTGTAACACTAATACCGCTGGTATAGACTATGTCTACCATTGCCAGCAAACAAATAAAAAAATACATGGGGGTATGCAGAGGCTTGTTATGAGCTATGATACAAATGTTGGCTATGCATCCCAAAAGAATGAGAAGGAGGATGAATAGAATGGCTGTTCCAACCAGCTTCTGGTGTTGCACATCATCCAATCCTGTAATGAGGAATTCTGTTACTGTGTACCGTGTTGTTTTGTTTAGCTCCATGTTCCTGTAAAAGACAATAGTTAGTATGCTGATAAATATATATACAGATATAATACAATATAAAATTGATAAAAATGAAGGTTTGCAGAATTTCTAATGAGTGAGACAAACTGTTTTTATGTTCTTCAGCCAGTCTAGGCTAACATCACCAAACAGATACATGATTATTACACAAATTATACAAATTATGGTAATGCTATATGTTAGTTCTGTATAGTTCTGTATAATACTTACCTGTATAATACTTACCCGCTTTACGTGCCAGCCTCTAGTTTCAAATGTTCCTGTATTTATCCTATGTTTGTCAGTGTTGTTGTCTACCATAAACTAATAGGCAGCCATTTAAAGAATCTGATGTCATGACTCTCATTATACAACTACATGCTGACTGGTGAAAACAGTGTAGAGACATAACATTTGAATAGGTGTTGATTGGCTCAATGTCTAAGGGTACATGGTTTATTCTATGTTTGGGGATAACAAACATTGGGTAAGATTTTATATTAAGGTGCCCTTTGTAAAGGCTTTATAATGACACTATTAATGGTTATTTAAGCATTTGTTAATGTATTATACACCATTTGTAAGCCATTATAACACATTGCTCAAAATAGTGCAATAGCTGGTCAGTACTTGCCAAATAGTGAGCAAATATTTTATCTCAGTTATTGTTTATAAACCATTTACAACTGATTATATGGTGAATCGTTATGTACCTGGTTGTGAATGTTTGCAGTTGAACAGTACAGTTCTTTGCTGTTATTTTCCCACTTTTGGGTATGACGTGTCTAATGATTTGTCTTTGCCCAAATTTACAACAGACATTATGTAATCGTATTATTTTGCTATCCTTCACTATATTATTCATATCTCAACACGCTTTTATTCAAATATCCATATTTAGCGTGTGCACAAATGTGAATTATATCCATACATACCTTTGGTCTTCAATCTTCTCATTTGTTGTTCCATCCCCATCTTTTCTTATTTTTTATTTATTGTAAATTCACAGTCAAAGTCTTTTATTTATCAAACGTACCGAATAACAGAGCGTCATTCTGAACAATGAAGTTCTTGACATCGCACATGACATCTACGCAGTAAACATTAAGAAATACAGTTGTGCTCATAAGTTTGCATACCCTGATAGAAATTGTGACATTTTGGCATTGGCACTGTCTTTTATTTAAGGATAGTGATAATATGAAGCCATTTATTATCACATAGTTGTTTGACCCTTTTTTAAATCAGAATGATAACAGAAATCATCCAAATGGCCCTTATCAAAAGTTTACATTCTCTTGAATGTTTGGCCTTGTTACAGACAAACAAGGTGAAAATGGCAATTAAAGGTGAATTTCCCACACCTGTGGCTTTTTAAATTGCAACTAGTCTCTGTGTATAAACAGTCAATGAGTTTGTTAGCTCTTACGTGGATGCACTGAGCAGGCCAGATACTGAGCCATGGGGAGCAGAAAAGAACTGCCAAAAGACCTGCGTAACAAGGTAATGGAACTTTATAAAGATGGAAAATAATATAAAAAGATATCCAAAGCCTTGCAAATGCCAGTCAGTACTGTTTAATCACTTATTAAGAAGTGGAAAATTCAGGGATCTCTTGATACTTTTAGAAATCAGTCGTTTCATATAGTGGTTGAAATAATGATCGCATATCCGATCGTCAGGGGAGAGAGTAATTCAGTTATTTATTGCAGAATATGATAGTCTTGTTCATGATGTTACAGATTCGGTCTTCATACAACGATGTCTTATGAACTCAATCTCATCTCACTCAGTTTCAAAGAACTTCCGGTCGTACCTCAACTTTATAGACATAGAGGACAGAATTACTGTAAGTCCATTGGCTACTTAGTGTCGTGCTTTGAATGAACGTGACTTCCTGTGTAGGGACAAACACAGGAAGTGTTTTTTTGTTTTCTAAATATAACAAGCATACACTTCAACAATACCAAGCCAAGGTCAGGTAAACAAAGAAAGATTTCAGCCAAAACTGCCAGAAGAATTGTTCAGGATACAAAGAAAAACCCACAGGTAAACTCAGGGGAAATACAGGCTGCTCTGGAAAAGGACAGTGTGATTGTTTCAAGGAGCACAATACGACGATACTTGAACAAAAATGAACTGCATGGTCGAGTTGCCAGAAAGAAGCCTTTACTGCGCCAATGCCACAAAAAAGCCCGGATACAATATGCCCGACAACACCTTGACAGGCCTTACAGCCTCTGGCACACTGTAATTTGGAGTGACGAGACCAAAATAGAGCTTTATTGTCACAACCATAAGCGCTATGTTTGGAGACGGGTCAACAAGGCCTATAGTGAACAGAATACCATCCCCACTGTGAAGCATGGTTGTGGCTCACTGATGTTGTAGGGGTGTGTGAGCTCTAAAGGCATGGGAATCTTGTGAAAATTGATGGCAAGATGAATGCAGCATGTTATCAGAAAATACTGGCAGACAATTTGCATTCTTCTGCACGAAAACAGCGCATGGGACGCTCTTGGACTTTCCAGCACAACAATGACCCTAAGCAAAAGGCCAAGTTGACCCTCCAGTGGTTACAGCAGAAAAAGGTGAAGGTTCTGGAGTGGCCATCACTGTCTCCTGTGCTTAATATGGAGCCACTCTGGGGAGATCTCAAAAGTGCTGTTCATGCAAGACAACCAAAGACTTTTCATGACCTGGAGGCATTTTACCAAGAGGAATGGGCAACTATACCACCTGCAAGAATTCGGGGCCTCATAGACAACTATTACAAAAGACTGCACGCTGTCATTGATGCTAAAGGGGGCAATACACAGTATTAAGAACTAAGGGTACGCAGCCTTTTGAACAGGGGTCAGTTCATTTTTTTCTTTGTTGCCATGTTTTGTTTTATGATCGTGCCATTCTGTTATGACCTACAGTTTATTGTGAATCCCATAAGATATAAAAGACATGTGTTTTGCCTCATGTTTTCTTTACAAATGGTACATATATTATCAATTCTCCAAGGGTATGCATACTTTTGAGCACAACTGTATATAAAGCAAAGATATACCAAAAATATACATAATGTAAACTGGCAGCAAATCCAAAGAGTGTAGATTGGGGTATGTGGAAAATATGGATAGAAATATTAAATATTATAAATATAAATATAAGTGTAATTAGCCTATGAATGGGACTTCCAAATATGCTAATGTACACTGAATGTACTTAGAAAGTCATCAGAGCATTTGGAATATTCATGTGATCAATATGATCATAGATCAGTGTTGCTGGCTGAAAAGCCTTATGGCCAAGGGGCAAAAACTGTTTTGTGAGTCTGGAAGTGCGTGCCCTGATGCTCCTGTAGCGTCTGACGGCAGCAGTGTGAACAGACTATAGCCTGGGTGGCTGTAGTCTTTAATGATGTTTCCTAAGGCATCGTGTATGGTAGATGCTTTGCACGGAAGGGAAATTACCATCTGTAAATGATTTACAATCTGTTATAACAGCTTCAAGGATAACATTTTAAAGTTGGACACGTAAAACCATTTACAAATGGGTTATATCCAGTTATAACTGCAGAAAGGTTACCTTATTATAAAGTGACGCACCGATAACTTTATACAGATGGGTTATAGCCGGTTTTAACTGCTGAAAGGATACCTTAATATAAAGTGACACACCCTTAACCATTTCCAAATGGGTTATAACCAGTTATAACTGCTGAAAGGATACCTTATTATAGAGTGACACGCCAATTACCATTTCTAAAGGATTAATAGGCATTCATAATTGCTGAAAGGATACCTTATTATAAAGTGACACCAATAACCATTTACAAATGAGTTCTAACCACTTATAATGGTTGAAATATACCTTATTTTAATGTGACAAACCAATGACCATTTCTGAGTGAATTACAAACATTTATATCTGTTAAAAATTAAACTTAAAATGACAGAATAATGGACATTTATTATCAAGTTATCAAAATAAACAATTACTTTCAAAACAGTTACCCAAATTTATAATGATAAAGTCAGAATATATTATTTTTATTTTAATTTTAACCCTGTTCCTCACTCGAAACCTTCCTTTTCAACTTTTTTGGAAAGGAAAGAAAAAGGTGCAATGGTCTCTTAATTTTTTCCGGAGCTGTATAGACCAAAATCAATTACAATTTGCAATTATTCGTACTATATTCTAAGGAAAGACATGAACAAGTTATGCTATTAATAAAAGAAGTCCTTCAAATGTGCAAATAGTAATTGCTATTACAGCGATACTAAATGTACCCTATAATATATTTATCTCAAGAATACTGTCATTAAAATGTTAATTGCTTAAACAAAACACATATGAAAACAGGAACTGCATTTTCAAATGTCCAATTTGTCTGCACATTAAATCCATTAGCCCTTTAACCTATTAGGTGAAGTCAGAACAGGAACAATTTAAAAAGACACTTTTCCCTTTACAGTTTTTGCAAGTATGCTTCATCTCCAAGGCCTTGAGAATCAGGAATCAAAGACATAAGAAGGCATGAACAATGTATGTGATTAAAACAAAAACGGGTGAGGAACATGCAATAAAAGCTCATGAGGAACCAGGAGTGTTTGTACCCAGTGGCTAGCTGGCCAGCAGAAAAAGGAAACAGAACCAGTTATGGAGTAAGAGAAGAAACCAGCAGGAGGTGAGATGGGGAAAGATGAGTTGAGGCAATGCTAGACAAACTGGTAAGCATCTTAGACCTAGTGAGGAGAGAAGACAAGTAGACTGATATCAGTTGGTACGGCATCAAGCGTACTGAATTGCTACAACTTCAAAAGTAGCAGTATGGCTATTTGAGATGTGGACTGGCAAAGAAGTCTTGATATTCAACTCTCCTGAACTTTGGAGTTGTTGCAATCGCAAATGGGAAATAAAACCAACATATTACCACAAATGAATTGCTGTATAACCAACTTGTATGTATTTGCAAGTCCTACAGTAGGCTACATAAGCAAGACAATAATCATTCAACCGAAATTCAGCAGAAACAGAAACAGGACCAGGTTATCCACATGTTCATTCTGTGCCAGTAATTGTTCACCTGTCTGTGTTAGTGCTTGTTCTGTTACCCTGGCTTATCATACACTGCGTGCACAATTATTGGGCAAGTGAGTATTCTGATCCTATTATTATTTCTATGCACATTTTCCAACTCCAAACCATTTAAACTTGAATGCTCATTGGATTGAATCATTTTCAGGTGATACATATTTGTGTAATGAGGGAGGGTGTGGCAACAGTGAATAACACCTTATATCAAGGTGTGCACCCAGTAATTATTAGGCAGCGTCATGACCTCAGGTAAAATGGGCCAAAAAATGTTTGGTTTTAACTGACGCTGAAAAGTCATAAAGTGTAAAATGCCTTTCAGACGGATGCAACACTCTTGAAATAGCTAAACTATTGAGGCGTGACCACCGGACACTCAAACGTTTTGTCGCGAATAGTCAACTGGGGTGCAAAAAATGCATGGAGAAGAAAAGACGCAAATTAACTGCAAAAGACTTGAGAAGAATTAAACGTGAAGCTACCAGGAACCCATTATCCTCCAGTGCCACCATATTCCAGAACTGCAACCTACCTGGAGTGTCCAGAAGTACAAGGTGTCAAGTGCTCAGAGACATTGCCAAGGTGAAGAAGGCTGAAAGAAGACCACCATTGAGTAAGATTCATACGTTAAAGCGTATAGATCGGGAAAAGAAATACCTGAAGACAGATTTTTCAAAGGTTTTATGGACAGATGAAATGAGAGTGACTCTGGATGGACCATCACTAATAGACACAGGGCGCCACTTCGAATCAGGCGCCAGCAAAGTGGAGGAGGGGTACTGGTATGGGCTGCTATCATTAAGGATTGAGGTAGTTGGACCTTTTCGGGTTGAAGATGGACTGAAACTCAACTCCCATACCTACTGCCAGTTTCTGGAAGATACTTCAAGCAGTGGTACAGGAAGAAGTCCTCAGCATTCAAGAAGGCCATGTTCTTTATGCAGGACAATGCTCCATCACATGCATCCAAGTACTCCACTGCTTGGCTAGCAAGCAAGGGCCTCAAAGATTCCTGAATAATGACCTGGCCCCATTCCTTAACTGACTTAAATCCTATTGAGAACTTATGGACCCTTCTCAAACATGAGATTTACAGTCAGGGAAGACAATACATCTCTTTGAACAGCATTTGAGAGGCTGTGGTTGCTGCTTCAGTGAAAGTTGATCATGAACAGATCAAGAAACTGACAGACTCCATGGATGGAAGGCTCATGGCAGTTATTGAAAAGAAGGGTGGCTGAATATTTTTGAAAGGCCAGAAATGTTATTTAATTTTCATTTTGTGTTACTTATTTGTTGCACTTACACTAAAAATTAAGAATAAACAAGTGAGTTGGAGAAATTATTTTTGTAATTTAGTCGCCTAATAATTCTGCACACTTATGTATTCCCCTGAGAAACATCAAAAATAATTTTTCCTTTGTTAAACAATCAGGTTTGAGGTTCAATGATATTTTGGATTGACTGAGAGCACTGTGTTTGTTCAACAATAAAATAAATTTTGAGGAATACGATTTGCTTAGTAATTGTGCACGCAGTGTAATGCGCTTACCTGGGCTGTGATGGTGCATCATGTGAGGATGTCATAGTTCCTAAGCCTCTTCTGCAGCTTCAGTAGGTCGTTGTACTGGCTCTTGTGGGTAAAAACGTACACGTTTTTACCCCCAGAACATAAGACTCCTCAACCAGCAACACTGATCTTTTAATCACATGTACACGTCATATGCGCTGGTCACTTTCGTCATTCATTCATGTACATTAGCATATTTAATATAGCCATTTACAGGCACTACAACATATATATTTATAATAGGTTATAGGTTAAGATTTTTATTAATCCATTCCTATTTCTATGTTATTTGAAATTGCTTCCTGTCCCTATTATTATGTATATTTTGTATTTCATAGTATTATTTTGCATTATATATTTCTTAATTACTACGTTGATGTCACATGCCATGTCACAAGAATTTCATTGTTCAGAATGAAGCATGTTATCCGGTGCACTTGACAAATAAAAAAAGACTTTGACTTGAGAACGTTTACGCTTTTATTCTAATACTACAGCTTGGAGAACATTAAAAACAGGTTACAAAAATTTAAGTTTTAAAATGATTGGCACCCTATAAGAATTCTGTTAAATTATTTAAATAAAATGCATTAGAATTGTATGGAGGAACAAAGAAAATGAACTATTATATTTAATTAAATAATGAATTCAATAAATATATTATATTAAGTGGTTTTGCAAAATTGAAGAAAACAAGATTATATTAATTTTTCAGTCCTTAAATACACCTTCTAACATAATAGAGTGTGTTGATTAACGAACACATCACATTCTCTCGCATCTAGTTGTCAATTATGTGTGAAAAAAAATTCTCACTAACCTAGAAATCTCTGGTTCTCTGGGGTGAAATGGCCCTTTTAGTACAAGTACAATACAGTGTGTTCAGAAAGCATTCAGACTCATTCACTTTCTCTACATTTTGAGCTAATCTACATGTTTTTGTTTACTCATTATGGAAAAAGACAATGACCGTGGTAAGAAAAGGGAACAAAAAATGTGTGCTTTATTCACAACTAGGGCCTGTGGCATGGTTCACCTAACAAAATAAGGATCTAGCTCACCTCAGAGCAAAAACATCTTTTACTTCGCATGCTCAGGCCTGGCATACGTTTGTCATCATTGAAGACCATTGATGTATTTCCCGCTTCCTCTTATCTCTTCTCCCTCGACAAGTGACACCTCTTCCCCATCCCACCCACATTCTTCTTTAGTTAAATGTAAATCTTGCATGTACACTTTTCTTTTTCTTTTCATAAACAATACAATTTCAAAAAGCAAAAAATCCAATTAAAAAATCCAATTCTTGACCAGTCATATCAATCTGTTTTTGATTAACTTGTGACTAAACGTGAAATGAATCAAAATAAAAAAATAGACCAAACCTTGACACCCTACTGGGGATTCATGCCCGAAATCTCATATGTTAAATTGATTATGTATATATGGTGTGATTAAATAAATATCAATGTTGACTGAAGATTTCGCTCAAGGTGGAGGACATACTCTTAGATTCATTTCTTTACAACTTACATATTTAGAGTAATTTCAGAACTCCTGAAGATATTTTTCAAATGCTTTCGGATTTCTTTGGTTTTGAGACAATACACAAATGGATTGACAAGAGAGGGCCCCAGGGTAGAGCCAATAATAAGTCCATTTCTTTGAGTGAGTGTGAGAACCAAACCAAACCTGGTGATGAAAACAAGCAGCACCTTGGGAATAAAGAAGCAAACCACCACTATTATGTGGGATACACAGGTGCTAAACACCTTCCTCCTGTCTTTGGAGGACATTTTCAGCACTTCATAAACTATCTTCATGTATGAGAAAAAGATTAGGCCAAAATTAACACATAATGTGGAAGTCCCCACAGTAGAAGCTATTGTAAAATAATATGCAGGATCCACACATGCTGCTCTAACTATGGCTGCATATTCACAAAAGCTGTATGGTAGTTTATTTGAGGCGCAGTAGGGCAGATTGTTCAGAAATCCAGTAAACAAACCAGAAACTAAGCAGCCTACTCCCCAAGTGGCTATAATAAGTAAGCATACATTGGTGTTAGTTAAGATAGTCAAATATCGAAGAGGGTGTACAATTGCGATAAGGCGATCATAAGCCATCAGAGCAATAGTGAAGGGCTCCATAGAACTACCTAAATGAAATAGAAAGCACTGCAACATGCAGGGCCCATAAGGCACTCTTCGCTCCTCACCGAGGAGCACATTAAGCATTGTAACACTAATACCGCTGGTATAGACTATGTCTACCATTGCCAGCAAACAAATGAAAAAATACATGGGGTTATGCAGACGCTTGTTATGAGCTATAATACAAATGTTGGCTATGCATCCCAAAAGAATGAGAAGGAGGATGAATAGAATGGCTGTTCCAACCAGCTTTGGGTGTTGCACATCATCCAATCCTGTAATGAGGAATTCTGTTACTGTATATTGTGTTGTTTTGTTTAGCTCCATGTTCCTGTAAAAGAAGACAATAGTTAGTATACTGATAAAAATGTATCAACAGGGTTTTGCAGAATTTATAATGAAGAGTGAAAATGTCCTAATGCTTTGTATATTTCTGTATTACTTACCCGGCCTGCCTTTTGTGCCAAGCTTCTAGTCTCTGCTGTTTGTTTCACCCTCACCAGACTGGCATTAGATGTCTCTGAATTTATCCCTGATCTGACACTGTTGTAGTCAACTGTCTTCTCTCAGAGAGCCACTTAAAGAGTCAGACGTCAGCATTATCATTATACAACTATGCATTGATTGGTAAAAAAAACAAGGAACCAGGCAAGCCTAGTTTTTCCGGCCTGCAATTAGAAGGGATGAATGTTGATAATCCTGGCTGGATTTGATCTATAGTTTCCTATGTGGCAGACTGTCTTTAACCATTACGGTATTTAAAAAGTGGGTGCTGTGATGTGTGTAGAGAAACTTCTGCATTGTTAAACCAATTAGTCAAAACTCCACAAATCTTGAAACTAGTTCCCTATATTAGCTAACATCCAAACCCACAACAGGTTTAACAGGGTCGCTACATTACATTCAACAGGTTAAATTAGAAAGAGATTACTGTAGATGGCAAGCTAATAGCCCACTACGTACTACAAGTATGTACTCCGTGTATGATGGTGAAGTACGTATTGTTTTGTATATACAGTTGTGCTCATAATTTTGCATACCCTGGCAGAAATTGTGAAATTATAGCATTGATTTTGAAAATATGACTTTTATAATGTCTTTTATTTAAGGATAGTGACTTTTATAATATGTATTTTACTTAAGGATAGTGATCATATGAAGCCATTTATTATGCCATTTATACAGTTGTTTGGCTCCTTTATAAATCATAATGACAACAGAAATCACCAAAATGGCCCAGAGCAAAAGTATACATACCCTTGAATGTTTGGCCTTGTTACAGACACACAAGGTGACACACACAGGTGAAAATGGCAATTAATGGTTAATTTCCCACACCTGTGGCTTTTTAAATTGCAATGAGTATCTGTATAAATAGACAATGAGTTTGTTAGCTCCCACATGGACGCACTGAGCAGGCTCGATACTGAGCCATGGGCTGTCAAAAGACCTGCGTAATAAGGTAATGGAACTTTATAAAGATGGAAAATAATATAAAAAGATATCCAAAGCCTTGCAAATGCCAGTCAGTACTGTTCAATCACTTAGTAAGAAGTGGAAAATTCGGGGATCTCTTGATACCAAGCCAAGGTCAGGTAGACCAAGAAAGATTTCAGCCAAAACTGCAAGAAGAATTGTTCGGGATACAAAGAAAAACCCACAGGTAACCTCAGGAGAAATACAGGCTGCTCTGGAAAAAGACGGTGTGGTTGTTTCAAGGAGCACAATACGACGATACTTGGACCACTGCATGGTCGAGTTGCCAGAAAGAAGCCTTTTCTGCAACAATGCCACAAAAAAGCCTGGTTACCATATGCCCGACAACACCTTGACACGCCTCACAGCTTCTGGCACAACAATATGGTCACAACTTTAAGCACTATGGTTGGAGAGGGGTCAACAAGGCCTATAGTGAACAAAATGCCATCCCCACTGTGAAGCATGGTGGTGGCTCACTGATGTTTTTGGGGGTGTGTGAGATCTAAAGGCATGGGGAATCTTGTGAAAATTGATGGCAAGATGAATGCAGCATGTTATCAGAAAATACTGGCAGACAATTTGCATTCTTCTGCACGAAAGCTGTGCATGGGACGCTCTTGGACTTTCCAGCACGACAATGACCCTCCAGTGCTTACAGCAAAAAAAGGTGAAGGTTCTGGAGTGGCCATCACAGTCTCCTGAGCTTAATATCATCAAGCCACTCTGGGGTGATCTCAAACGTGTGGTTCATGCAAGACGACCAAAGACTTTGCATGACCTGGAGGCATTTTGCCAAGATGAATGGGCAGCTATACCACCTGCAAGAATTCAGGGCCTCATAAACAACTATTACAAAAGACTGCACGCTGTCATTGATGCTAAAGGGGGCAATACACAGTATTAAGAACTAAGGGTATGCAGACTTTTGAACAGGGGTCAGTTAATTTTTTTCTTTGTTGCCATGTTATGTTTTATGAATGTGCCATTCTGTTATAACATACAGTTGACTGTGAAACCCATAAAAAATAAAATACATGTGTTTTGCCTGCTCACTCATGTTTTCTTTACAAATGGTACATAATTACCAATTCTCCAAGGGTATGCAAACTATTGAGCACAAATGTTGTCACTATTGTATTGTATGCAACTATTGGGACCGATTGGGACATACTACATCATCATAACATGACATTAGATAATTTTGTCACATCAACATTATGCCAAGTTTGAATATTTGGCTAGACACAATTAACCGTTTGACGCGTGCGATCACACCGGCAGAGTTGGGGAGTAACGGATTACAGAAAAACAGTAATTGTAATCCGTTACATTCAATCAATCAAATTTATTTATAAAGCCCTTTTTTACATCAGCAGTCGTCACAAAGTGCTTTTACAAAACACCCGGCCTTAAACCCCAAGGAGCAAACAACAGCAGTGTTGAATTTCAGTGGCTAGGAAAAACTCCCTAAGAGGCGAAATTTAGGAAGAAACCTAGAGAGGACCCAGGCTCAGAGGGGTGGCCAGTCCTCTTCTGGCTGTGCCGGGTGAACATATTAAGAGTACAAATTTTAATAATAAATGCATGTGGGCTGAGTCCATTGTCTATTTAAACTTAGTCCAGGTCGGAAGCATGACCAGATGGAGAAGGACAGGGACAAAACGGGGGAGGGGGGAGGTGTCAGCACAGTGGCAGCTGAAATCGTCAGGTATCGTCTTGATCTGCAACATGACCAGGAGGAATTTGGACAGGGACAGCAACGGGTCTTTCAAGCCTGGTACTCCTCAGGCGTGGACCAAGACCTCATGTCCTCCTAGGTTAAAACGGCAGGAGACAGGGAAAATTTAGAAAATGCATTCCTTAGATCTACAGGGATTTATAGTGGAGAAGGAGAACTGACCCTACTCCCCCAGCATAATAGTGTAGCAGCGTAAGACCTTGGGGCTGAGACAGGGGGTCCAGTGACACTGTGTCCATATCCAGGGGAGGCCCTAGACAGGACCAACAGGCAGGAAATATTTTGGGGGGAAATTATTCGATCTACAATAACTATTTCTCGTGACAGGACTAAATCTAAGGTATGATTGAAGCAGTGTGTTGGACCTGAGACATGTTGGATAAAACCCATTGAGTCAATTATGGCTTCAAAGGCTTTTTGAAGAGGGTCATTGGACTTTTCCATATGAATATTGAAATTGCCAAAAAATAGAATACTATCTGCCATGACTACAAGGTTAGACAAGAATTCTGGAAACTCATTGAGGAACATTGTGTATGGCCCGGGAGGCCTGTAAATAGTAGCTATGTAAAACGATTTATCAGCCTGGTTAACTTTCATGAGTAAAACTTCAAAAGAATGAAACCCAGTGATGTGTTTAAGAGTACATTTATATTTACTGTCATAAATATTAGCAACACCCCCTCCTTTTCGGGATGCACGGGGGATATGATCACTAGTATAGCCAGGAGGAGAGGCCTCATTTAGGGCAGTAAATTCATCAGGCTTTAGCCATGATTCACACAAGCCAATAACATCTAGTTTATGATCAGATATTAATTCATTTACTACAACTGCCTTTGGAGCAAGGGATCTAACATTTAGGAGTCCCACTTTGAGATGCGAGGTGATAGTCATTTTTAGTTGTGACCGAGGTGGAGGAAGGCTTTATCTTAATAAGGTTGCTATTGTTAGCACTAACTTGTTTAACTTTTCTCAGCCTGGAATGAATCACAGTGGCAATAGGTAAAACTGAACTAACTACTCTGACTATGCTATCGACAGACTCCACTATTCTAGCAAGCTGGCTAACAGCCTGCGGCCTGACCTGCACCGTATCTCATGGTGAGGCTATAGGAGTGAGACTCCTGTCAATGTTCCTAGATAAAAGAAGAGCACCACTCTAGCTAGGATGGAGTCCGTCGCTCCTCAGCATATCAGGCCTGGCCCTATTTCTGGGAGAGTCCCAGAAAGAGAGGCAGTTATCTACAAATTCTACCTCCTGCGACGGGCAGAACTCCGTTTTCAGCCAGTGATTGAGTTGCGCAAGTCTGCTGTAGAGCTCGTCACTACCCCTAGCTGGGACGGGGCCAGAGACAATTACTCGATGCCGACATCTTTCTAGCTAGTTTACACGCTGATGCTATGTTCTGCTTCGTAACCTCTGACTGTTTCATCCTAACGTCGTTGGTGCCAACGTGAATAACAATATCTCTGTACTCTCTATACTTGCCAGTTTTAGACTTCGCTAGCACCAACCCCAGATTTGCGGCTACGTTGGTGGCTCTGCCCCCCGGTAAACAGTGTACGATCGCCGGGTGATTCTTTAGTCTAATACTGCGGGTAATGGAATCGCCGATGACTAAAGTTTTCAGTTTTTCCGGGCCACCGGTAGAAAATGCCTGCCGATCATTCCCCTCCGAAGACGGCTCGGGCCTTGACTCCGACTCCAGTGGGGATAACCTGTTGAAAATCTCATTCGGCTCTAGCAGCGACCCAGGTTTAACTGGTCGACGGCATTTCTTCCCAGTGACCAAGAGAAACTTTTTGCCCGGCTGCAGGAGCTGTGCCGGGTGGCTAACAACACTGTCGTTTCTTCCTGGTGGCACAGACGCAGTTTTTTCCAGTTCTACACTAACATAATCCTTGCCTGACATTTGCGTCTGAAGCCGAGCCTCTAACTCTGCTATCTTTACCTGAAGACGACAGTTCTCCGTGTTGTAGCTACAACAATTACAGTGATAAGACATAATAATGGTACTTAGCTTCGGGTGTTCAGGGAGGGGTGAGTAGTTCCGTTTAATATGTCCAAATTGAGTCCCGTTGTAGAAAAGTTGGGTAGAAAGTCAACAGATAAAAATATTGGGTTGGTAAACAATTAGTTTATATAGAGTAAATTCGAAAATGTTTGGCAGGTAGCCAGGTAACAGCATCAGCGTGCAGCGTACAGCATGTCAACAATCCCACAATGCAGTTGGGCCAAATTGAGGAAGACGTTACTAACTAAAATATTGTAATCGGATTACAGATACTTTTGAAAAAAAAATTACTTTTGGATTACTTCACTTGAAAAAGAATAGGTGCGCTAAATAATTTTGACACCTTGCATGTTTGATTTTTTTATTTAATGTTTTAAAAAACATCGTTATTTGAACCAAAATTACAATCACGCGCCTCAATTGGGTGTGATCATTATGCGCGCAAAGGTGGGCGCGCAGAAACAGATTAGTGACCCACGAAGCTTTTGTTTAATTTTCTCCGGTTTTGGTTGGTTGGATGGCTGATAAAAACAGAGTATATCTACGATAATATAAGCCGACCCATATAAAATGTGATTCAGTTATCTACTCGACGCATCTTTCTCAGAAAAATGATAGGCGATTGGCCTGGTGTTATATATTTTTCAAGTTTCAAGGTTCATTTGTCAAAGGCATCGAACAACACAGCCAGGAAGAGTTACACTGAACAGGAATTGTTTAGAAGATTAGGCAACTATTTGTTAGATAACTGTAACATGGCGCTGCCTTCCAGATAAAACATTCTAAGGAATTTATCACGATATTTGAGGAGAAAATGTGTTGGGAAGCACTGTGCCAAAGGATGATGATTTGCATTTGATGCAGCCACCTCAACTCCTTCCATACAGGTAGGCCATGTGATTCTGCTTGCTTTGCATCTCAGAAAATTGTGTTAATTGGTTACCATTGGCTGCTGACGACATTGACTTTAAACTAAGAGTGCAGGTGTATAATCACAGTTTATTTCTTTAATTTGCGTTTTGAAAATCCATCGCTGGTTGGCCTATTAATCGCAGGTTACCTTGGCGCGGGTAAAACGTATTTGTGTGCGGGTGTTCACGATTGCAAACGTGCATTCGTGTGCCTGGGGTTTCTGCAACGTTTTGACAATGTTGGCGGTCTTGGAGCAAAACATCAGACTACTGCAGATTGAGTGTAAGCGCGGAAAGCTACGGATATCCAAATTTTTATATAGCTACAATAATGTCAATACCCGTTCGGCAAATTGACATTTATTTCTCAAAGATGTTTTGAAGCAATAGAAAACATGAATACAACACAAATAACAGAATAGGTTAACACATCCTTAGATTTTGGGTTATGTTCAGATAAAAGGTCAGATTCTGGAAGAACAAGGGTTATTGGATTCATTGGAATGATTGAATATCTGACAGACCTTGTGTGTGTAATGTAGAGATGTAGCGCAATCATATTGAAGTAGAATGCAATGGTTTAGAAACCCTTTCCAAAGGCACTGTACATAACCCATAAGGTACAGTGGATATAAAAAGTCTACACACCCCTGTTAAAATGCCAGGTTTTTGTGGTGTAAAAGAATGAGACAAAGATAAATCATGTCAGAACTTTGTCCACTTTTAATGTGACCTATAATGTAAACAATTCAATTGAAAAACAAAGTGAAATTTTTGAGGGTGAAAAAAAAAAACCTCACAATAACCTGGTTGCATAAGTGTGCACACCCTTAAACTAATACTTTGTTGAAACACCCTTTGATTTAATTACAGCACTCAGTCTTTTTGGGTAGGAGTCTATTAGCATGGCACATCTTGACGTGGCAATATTTGCTCACTGTTCTTTGCAAAAGCGCTCCAAATCTGTCAGATTGCGAGGAGATATCCTGTGCACAGCCCTCTTCAGATCACCCCACAGATGTTCAATTGGATCCAGGTCTGGGCTCTGGCTGGGCCATTCCAAAACGACCCCCCGCCCGTCAGTTTGTTTTATGTTGGATTCACACACACAGTTGCTGAATTTGCAGTAGCGAGCAAACCGATGGCGCAAACTAAAACAGTATTACTGCACCAGTTTTGGTGTCCCCCTCAGGAATTGCTCTTGAGAAAATTTAACTGTCCCCTCCAAAGTTGATATCAGATTTTCGCCCCTGCCCAGAATCCAGTGCAATGTAAATAAACATGGCTGCGCATGTAGACATTAACTAGCTAAAAAAGGCTCAACGTAATCTTCAAAAACCTATTTTTCACTGATCGTCTTTATCCATTACTAAATATGCAAGAGTCGGAATTCTTAATTTGTCATAAACTTTTGAGAACTTCTGAATAATTACGTAAATGATTTACACACTACCTATTGCCTGATAGTTAGCGTCTGCTTTATTGATACAACAAGAGAAGTGTATCAGTATATATTGTGGCGTGATCTTTAGAAAAAGGACAGCATTTTTTATGGTTGGTCAATAAATATTTAGTGTACCTTTTAATATAATTGAAATTAGATGCATAACTAGTAAGAAGCATGATGTTTTTGGGAAGCTGTGAATGAAATGTATTGTGACGCAATAATCACATTTTGGAACTCTGAGTACTGAAATTACGCGCAAAAAAACTCACGCCGGGGGGCCGTTAGGAGATATTTGAAAAGGTTAAACATTGTGTTAAACTGACTAATGTTTCATATTAAGTTTACCTCCACCACAAATAGCATCTATGAACAGTATGGCTTTTGCCACTGGCGGTTTTAACAGCTTATTAGCCAGTAATAGGCCTACAAGTATACTTACTACATGGAATAGTCATAAGAATTGAGCAATTGCTAGCAAGTCTGAAGATGAACTTTACACTGCCAAAGCTATTTCATTTTATGGCACAACAATGTTAGTTTTTCTTTCATTCATGAATGACATTGATACAATAACTGTCAATATGGGTGATGATTACTGACTTTTTCGTCAAGTTGAAAGACAAGAGAATCGTGGAAAACCCTCCTCTTTTATTTCGCAAGGGGTTGTGGTCTATAATACCCCAAAAAGCATGCACGGATGCGTACTTCGAAAATGCACCAGAAGTAGCCGCAATATACAGCCTGGAAAAAATTAAGAGACCACTGCAAAAATATCAGTTTCTCTGGTTTTACTATTCATTGGTATGTGTTTGAGTAAAATGAACAGTTTGGTTTTATTCTATAAACTACTGACAACATTACTCCCAAATTCCATTATAAACATATTGTCATTTATTTGTATTTATTTGTAGAAAATAACAACTGGTCAAAATAACCAAAAAAATATGCATTTTTTTCAGACCTCAAATAATGCAAAGAAAACAAATTCATATTCATTTTTCAACAACAAAATAGTAATGTTTTAACTTAGGATGAGTTCAAAAATCAATATTTGGTGGAATAACCCTGATTTTTAATCACAGCTTTCATGCGTCTTGGCATGCTCTCCACCAGTCTGTCACATTGCTGTTGGGTGACTTTATGCCACTCCTGGCACAAAACTTCAAGTAGCTCGGCTTTGTTTGATGGCTTGTGACCATCCATCTTCTTCTTGATCAAATTCCAGAGGTTTTCAATGGGGTTCAGGTCTGGAGATCGGGCTGGCCATGACAGGGTCTTGATCTGGTGGTCCTCCATCCACACCTTGATTGACCTGGCTGTGTGGCATGGAGCATTGCATGGAGCAACTCTGAGAAAAACAATTCTCAGAGTTGGGGAACATTGTCAGAGCAGAAGGAAGCAGGTGTTCTTCCAGGATAACCTTGTTCTTGGCTTGATTCATGCATCCTTCACAAAGACAAATCTGCCCGATTCCAGCCTTGCTGAAGCATCCCCAGATCATCACCGATCCTCCACCAAATTTCACAGTGGGTGCGAGACACTGTGGCTTGTAGGCCTATCCAGGTCTCCGTCTAACCATTAGACGTCCAGGTGTTGGGCAAAGCTGAAAATTTTACTTGTCAGAGAAGATGACCTTACTCCATACCTCTACGGTCCAATTCTTATGGTCTTTTGCAAACTTCAGCCTGGCTATTTTTTGCTTCTCATTGATAAAGGGCTTTTTTCTAGCTTTGCGTGACTTCAGCCCTGCCCCTAGGAGCCTGTTTTGAACCGTACTCACCGTGCACTTCACCCCAGCTGCTGTTTGCCATTCTTTTTGCAGGTCATTTGATGTCATCCTGCGGTTGTTGAGTTATATTCGAATGAGGTGACGTTCATCTCGGTCAGTGGACAGTCGTTTTCACCCTCTGCTAGTCTGTAGCTTTGTTGTCCCCAATGTCTGTTGCTTGACCTTGTTCTTATGAACCACTTTCTGAGAAGTGTTCAGGATGGAAGCAACCTGACACTCACTGTATCCCTCTGCCAGTAAAGCCAGAACTGAACCCTTCTTTTCCTCACTCAAAGCTTTTCTTTTCAACTCTTTTGTCATGCTGAATAGTTATTTTTTTATTCAAATTTCCTTTGATATACCACTTGCACTTTTTTTGCCATCCAGCTGGTTCTATTGCAAGAGGGTAGTGATGACCACAGCAGTGGTTTTTATACTTTTCCTCGTTAAATTAGATTTGGTTCAGGTAATGAGTACCTCAATAAGTAAAATGAGGTGTGCCTGTGTTGGAATTTAACAGACACTGGAATGGAATGGCTGCCATACATGATTTAAGAAAAATTAGGAGTGGTCTCATAATTTTTTCCAGAGCTGTAAATGTAAACAGTTTTATTTTAGGCTTACTATAACATAGCTGCTGGAGCTGCTGGAGTGAAGTTTTTGCTTATCCTGAAGAAATCCTAATGCATAATTTGTTTTGTCCGTAGTGAGGATGGAGTACCAGTCGCCTACATGGCAATCTATGTCTCGAACCACTACGCTATTAACAATGGGTAGTCAATCACCCACTCAGTAAGAGACATTCGCTCTTCTTGGCCGGCTCTGCTTTCGCGGTTCGGCAAAAAGCAGTTTGAAAACCACAAACTTGAACATGCATACATGCTGATCAACTGAATGTCTAAACTGCAAGGTTGATGCAGTGTGATTAGAGACTAAACTATTTTTGATATTTGAAGTTGTTCTGTCAAGTAGAAACATATACACTCACCACAAATATGCCATTACTTTATGTCCTAATATCCAATTTTCACCATATATCAGACGGCACATCTGGGAACTATATCAGACCGGCACATCTGGCTCGCAACACGTTCCCACACCCTTAGGGGGACAACAAACGACACTTGCCATAGACATTCATGTAAAATAGCAGTACAAAACAACACTAATTGAGAACCACCAGAATTAAATTAGTTTATGAATTACCCAAAATATATTATGTCAAGTCAATATATGTCCACTATGCCTGTCTTGGTCCATCTTAAATCATGTCCATTCAGTCTCCCAGCATCGAACTGGTGCAACAACCCCACTCTATGGCCAGAGGTGTCCTGCCCGGACATGTATTCCTACTTTATTATAAATTACCGATTTCACTGGAAATTTGCTTCCAGGAAAGCAAATTACCAGTGAAATAGTTTACTTTTCATTCCTGCTCTACAAATAGTATGCAAGCTAGCAATAGCATTGTGCTCAGACAACTGACCTAGCTAACGTAGTTTGCCCGGTCGGTGTTTAACACCAGGACCGCCAAGCCTTTCAAACAAACATTAACAGCCAGAGTCGAATGCCGTTTTTCGTCATTAGCATACCAATCGTCCCTATTAGCATACACATTCTCCTCCACAGCATCACCATCCAGCCAGAGCATTAGTTAATCTACTGGGTTGTCATCAAACTATATACAGTAGAATAGTCTAAAAAGTAATGCATTACAGAATTTGTTTTAAATGGTTAATGGATTTGAAAAAATACAAGAATGTTTTTGTTTTGATGTCTAATCATATGAAAAAAAACAACTAAAAAAAGAATACATAGAACAATTATTTCTAAGAACACAGGCTATAGTATGTTCATTTGTTTATTATGCCCTACAAATGTAGAAAATCAAAATTAAAAACTCTTAAATTATTCTAATATAAATCCATTAGAATTTAGTTTTAATTTTGATCTCATTTTGGTGATGTACAAGGGAAAATAACAGACATTATCGACCAGTTTGCGACGATCAGAGGATATCTGCATGAGTAGCCGTATATAGGCATAAAACACGGTTGCTTGATTTTGTAATGGATTAATTTATTCCCATATCCTTATTTATCCATTATTCTGCAAATTAACTGTAATAAATGGACTTTTAGACTAGGCCTGAATTTTCTTTAGACTGTTCATCTATGTTACAGATAGAAGAAGACCTAGGTCAGCATGCACTGTTCTTAGAAGTGATTAATTATGGCCACAACCAAGGCACCAGGCCTCAAACCTATCATATCTATGACCCAACTACAGATGGCTCCAAGGTGAAGTTGCCTGTGTCTCCTCTGTATCCTTCCATTTGGGCAGGACAGAGACTAGGGGTAGCTCAGATCAGGAGGTCTGTTAACTATGACCTAGAACTATGGTTGCCATGACAGTGTAGGGTCCTATCTTGTTTTTGTATTAGTATGACGACTTGTTTTTGTATGAATCTTATAACATTCAAGATAATATTGGGGGCTGACAAGGAGGGGTATAAAGAGGTGAAAGAAATAATATATGATCAGAACAATTGTTATGACACTACTCTGTTGGTCTCTGTGCTTATACCCTGTTTTGTGAAAGCGATTGTTCCCGTGGATCCACGTAATTAAACTGAAATAATCAACTGTTATACGAAATCATGTCCATTCAGTCTTTTTTATAATAAATTGCGAACATTTTTCCATCTTCCACAATTTGGCACCCCAATTGAGACTTCAATATCTTCTCAACAATGGGTGTTTGCTTTTCAATTCTCTCTGGCTGACTGAACTACGTGCACAATAGAGGTAAGCGAAATTTTTGCAATAGTTCATATCAGTCTGTTTTGAGAGTTGAATTGTTGGCACCGGAGTGGGAAGTGACGAAGTCCAATATATATGCAAAAATAACAGTTGATTATGAATGTTACATGTTTTATTATTATCTTGTCTTGTTGTTATAATGCTGTGAACTGGTATTTACATAAAATTTAGAAAACCCTTCGATAAGAAGTTAAAAACAGAAAGACGAGGTTGAAACTAGGAAAAAGTGATCACTGACAGAGATAAAACACAATATATGCCAGTAGTTTAACCAATTCGAGGTTCTCAAAATCCTATTATAGGTGAGAGAATATCTAATTAGATTCCCACGAAGCTTAACACGTGAGGGATTTCAACTGGTTCTGACAGGTGTGCGTTTCCCGATACTCCAGAGAAATACTCATTGTTGGTCAAGGGTGTAGGACTTCGGGGTGCATTACTCCCCTTGGTGGGTTGCTATAGCGGTGGTCGACGGACCCCTATGTGCCAAGCCAAGGCTGGTCCCAAATTAAAGAGAAATTGGCAAATTAAAATCTGTTATATCCATAGCTCTGGTCTCCTAGATTACTGGCATATAAGATTTTTCTATAGGTGACATGAATGAGTTATCGAAAAACCGAGAGGAGTTATTAGAAAAAGACAAGGTCCAAAATGAATAGGTTATGTGAACGGCGCGTCTTTGCAGGTCTCTCCCGGGGGTTGTAGTGGGGCTATTGAGTTGATTTTAACTCCAATGCATAGCTCTAGTGGTAAAAAATATCGTTGGTATTTTGTTTTGTGAATAATTATTTAGCCTAATACATTTGTAGAATATTAATCTTCAGTAAAATAAACAGAAAATTCATAGATGATAGGATGTGTGAGTGATTTTGTTTCTCTTTCCTAAAATAAAAACAGTAACATGTTTGTTGAATTGGTAATTGGTGACTGGTAAACAATATCCTTGGTATTTCGTTTCGTGAATAATTATTTAGCATAATACATTTGTAGATTAATATTTTAGATTTACATTTGATGAATTAGCCTACACAATAAGCTGAATCTCTTATTGAAAAACAGTAACATGTGATAAGAGCATATATGGTTTGTATTATGTTTCAATAATCGCCTAATTAAGTTTTTGTATGGTCATGGACATTATTTCATTTGTAAGTTCATTCAAATTCAACCTAGGCTCTGATCATTCATACATTGACGTAATGCATTCAGTGAGGGGTGAATAGCACCTGGGTACCATTTGGGTACCAACGGTGGGCCGTTGGTGATTTAAGTCTGAAAACAGGGTAAAAAAAAAAAACAGGTAAATAGTCTGTAAATAGTTTTCGTTTTGTGAGTTTAGAAATCTGACCACGGAACAATGTAATATTTGCCTATTTAGGAAAAGTCATGGAAAGAGGAGGGTGTAGCTTTCAAAATTTATTTTAATTACAAACTCAAACGCCAATTCACGTAGGCATTTGGCACTCCTAGTGTTAACACCGGTCATCAGTCTGCAGCTAATACATTGAGTAGGTGACATTGAGAGCAGTACAGCATGACAACAAAAGTAATAGATTCAAAACGGAATGGAAAGACACACAACCAACCAACTCCACGGCATAACAAGTGAAATTAACAAGTTATTAATTTACGCCGGCCGGTTTGTCTTGTTTACGCTATTGTAGTCTATGCGGGATGCTGGTTTGTTTTCCCCCTATTTCCGGTCTAACATATTCATTGTATATAATGTAGACTTTGTTTATAATGTATTTAGAGTATTCTTTCCCTATTCAGTCACCTCCAAAACTATTTGATGCCCTTAATAACAGGTTGTAGAGAAGATTCATTTTTAACAATTAATGTTTTTCTTCTTAGTGTCAAAATTATTGACACCCCATAAGTATTATTTGAAATTAAATCAAACAAAATCAAATCTCCATTAAACTACAGTAAGTAGTTTTTCATCTTAAGAAACTAATGGTGTGACGAGTACTCGGACAAAATGAGTTTCTTTATGGATATGAACAATTTGCCGGATACAGATATGATCTGATTTAATGCTATTTAATGAAAATCATACAATTTCACTTTACTCACATGGTGCAGAATGCTATGCACTCAGTTGGATGATTGTCAGTAAAGACACTGGTGGGAGTTCTCATTGACTTCTTTTGGATTCTTTAAAAGAAGGATTGGATTCTTAAAAGAAGCACTCTTACACACCACACACAAACATGACACCTGCATTAATATTCAGCTATTTTTCTGTCAGCTCTAAATTGTCTCTATTTCCACCTAAAATTACATTTTGTGTTGATTAAAATCATTTGATTGCTAGCTATAAAGTTCATAATATTTTGGTTTTAGTAGGTGTACTATCATTCTTTACATTTTACAAAATTCCCCGCAATAAGTTTTACAGGGAAAGACAAATTTAACAAGCACTTGTAAGCAAAAAGGACATCACCAGACCCTGGATTTTGGGGCTCTAGCCCAAGATATTCTTTGCTCAGGCCTGAGTGTTTGGGGCCTGACATTAATGCAGTTGGGATGGTGTGTAACGAGAGCCAACAAGTGCTTTGTTTTCGAGGCAAGCGCGTCATAAAAATTAAGCAGGGTTGTGCAACATATTCAAATATTTTTTAGAACCAGAGATAATTTGAAGATAACATAACAAATGTGAAAGTACATTTATAAATGTTGTGGCATAGGCTAGGTGTTAGAAAAGAAACATTTTGCCCCTATTGAAAGTTAAACAGCTAATCTGGGTGATCTTAAAGTACAGTAGCTGTCATCCATCCATGTATTAGCATATTTTGTTTATAAATGGGTTCTAAAAATAAGCAATGTGCATTGGTCATTTCAGTTGTCAGGATTGTTTTTAAACAATCAACATGTTTTGAGTGAGTACAGGAACATAAGAAAAGCAATGATTAGAGCTCTGTGTGATGGAGCAATAACATGCAGTTGAATTATAGGCTTTGCCATCAATTAAAATGTACATTTGTCATCCACCACCATGAATGAGCAATGATAAATGGTTGTTGACCAGCGTTAATTTAGATAACTTTTTAGATTTACTCAAAATCTTAGTTGTTTAACAAAAATTGATTTTATATTTAGTCATATTTTTGTAATTTGTGCTTTCTTAGATTTAGTCTTCTTTTAGTCGAAGCATATTCAGGACATTTGAGTTCAATTTTTGTCATAAAAAAACTGCCATTTTAATCTAATTTTAGTCTAATTTCACACCACGTAGCTGTATGCAGATAAAGTTAACAATATCATTAGGTAGCTTATTTAAACTTTTACGTTGTGACTAGTGATAACACTATAGTTACAATACACTACTCTTTTAAGCTTTTTGACTTTGACCATGAACCATCATCTAAGTTTATAGCTACTCCAAGGCGAGAACTGACTGAACTGACATCCAGTTATTGGGCCAGCGTTGTCTGTATGAGGTGCGAAATTGATCCCTATTAAGTCCATCTGAACCAGCCTTGATCAGGCCTGAACTATAGATGTCCATGATTAATCTGTATTTAGAATGTCTGGACCTGGGGCATTCTAAACGTGTGGCAATGACACACCATCATACACTGTGCAACCATACAGTTACAATCCTCTTCCAGACAGCATATTACTTTCAGCTGAGAACATCAGTTGTCCTTCACAGCTGAAATAATGAGGGGTCTTTAGGAAAGAGTTTAGGCGGGACTCTGATAAAGAGAGACAAGAAACCTGGGGCTAAAAGTAGACAAGAGAGACAAGAAACATCTTAAGGCTAAAAGTAGCTCCTAACTGATATAGGAGTAACATTTAAAAAAATGGGCATGTCAGTCCTAACTTTAGGAGTCCTACATTTTTGGTCTAAGAGTATTTCACAAAGTGTTTTATTGCTAAAACCACCTCCTAAATCTGTGAAAAGTTAGGAGTAGTCAAGAGGACTCCTAAGTAACTAAGACCAAGTCACAAACAATCCTAAAAGGGCTGCTGCCGGGAATCCGCCTCGTAATCAGATGGACGTTTTAGAAACATTTAATGATACTGAGCTTTTAAAAAGGTATCGCCTTAATCACAAGGGTATTATGACCATAGTAGAGCTAGTCAGGGATGCTGTCACTTCACCAACAAACAGAAACAACCCAAAAACATCGGAGATCAAGGTTGTGACAACTCTACGCTACTTGTCCAAAGAAATGGAGCTATGCAGCGCAGACGAACAACGTATATCTCAGTCATCTGTCAGTAGAATATTATATCAAACACTTGGCCCACATTTTTATTTTAATATCTTTATTTCAATATGGCAACATTACACATCCTTCTACAGTATTGCAATGATGAATTTACTGAGACACCCCTCCACTATCAGCCCAAACACCGTGGGCATAGTAAGTAAGCTTTATCATGGAGCACAACATCATCCATAGCAGTGGGGTCAACCCCGCCCTTTCTCTTAGCTTAAGACTTCTCCCCATTCCTTAGTAAAAGTTGGCCTTAGTAGCTTTGTGAATAGGTTTTAAGAGGAAACTCTTAGCTAGGAAATTTTGGTGCATCGTTTCCACTGTTGCCAAACACTGATGTTTTACCTTAAAGTCCAGAAATGTTTCTGTTTCCAATGACATGGGCCAGCGCCAGCCGGCCACTAGGGCATGGCCGAGTAGCCCAGCTCTCACTTGGTGCCAAGCCCCGGACTTTAGGACTTAGGGCGGGGTTTGCGGGTTTGAACGCGTTACATGCTGTGAAAATGCGGCAAGTTGTGCTATTCGAATAGCTATGTGTATCGTTTGCTTTAGGCTTCTCGTAATGGTTTTCATCCGATCTAACAAACAGATCCCTGATAAAATAAAGAAAATAAAGCAACTGTACAGGGAAGCAAAGACTCACAACAGAAAGAGTTGGAACAACTGGAGGTGGTACGACGCCATTGACTATATATTAAAACAGAGCGCTGAGACTGAGACGTACTGCAGCCAAAATTACCTCAGAATTCTCCCAAATCCTTCTATTAAAGGTAGATAAATTTGACAAAATACTTAAACTAAATAATGGATACACTGGCTTACAGCTGCAGTGTCAGGAGTGAATGTGGAGAAGGAGCTGGTCGCAGGAGTTTGAGGAAGACATTAGTTTTATATGCCGTATTGTAAACAAACTGAGCATGCCATTAATTATTTTATTTTACTATCAGAAAAATATTGCCTTTTATTTTATGTAACTGGAAAACCAAATCGCGTTTATAGTTTACTCTTCCCTCCCCGCCTGAGCCCCTCCTTAAGTCCTTGGTACCAAATGTATAGTCAAAACGGGAAAGACTAGCGCCAACATTAGCATAAATCCCCAGAGTAGCCCTGGTACTGGGGTAAAGCACCAGTGGAAATGCAACACTAGCGGTAAGATAACATGTTTAATGAATATGGGTCCTGGTTAGTTTGGTGTTACCCATACAGGTGAATGCAAAACACAACATGCTGAGAGGAAAGATCTCAGAGGACATTAGGAAGGGGGAAGTGAGAGCAAATCAGTCTGGGGAAGGCTATACAACCATCTCATAAACAGTTCACTTCGAGGTATATCATTTACAAATGAAGTGCATCTAACCCTAACCCCCCCCCCCAAAATAAATTGCCCGTCTATACTTTGCCAGAAGCCACCTGGACAAGCCTGAAGGTTTCTGGAAGTCCAGTTGAGTCGAAAATGTACCTCCCTGGTCACAATTTAAACCTCCATGTTTGGCAAAAACCCAACACTGCCTACTACCAAAATAATCTAATTCCAATAGTCAAACATGGTGGTGTGAATGCCAAGAGCTGGGTCTGCTTTTCCACTGGGCCTGGTCAACTGCAAATCAACCAGGGAACCATAAATTCTAAGGTATACACTACATGTACCAGGACATTCTTGAACAGAACATCAGGCCATCAGTCAAGGAGCTCAAGCTGGGCCGAAAATGGCTCTACCAATAAGACAACGACCCAAAGCATTCAAGCAAATCTACCAAACAACAGCTTAAAAAAGATTTCAAATCAGAGAACACCTCCCTACCACAACTGCCAGACGTGGGGCCAGAAATGTTTGGATACAATTGCGCTGACGTGACGCGTGCAAAAAAATAATGCAGAGAAATCAAAAGGGATGTTTGATATTAGGCCAGGCCTAATATCAGTACCAATTCGAAAAACACATTTGTTTGAAACTAGTGTCATTATACTCCATGTAGTGTGCTGTATTCTAGGGGTACACTAGGATTACAAATAGGATTACAAATTACAAGACACAACCAAGATACAACAATCGTCTTTCCTTGCGCAGATTTCTTAGCACCATTCTAGCTGTGTTAATGTTAGTTTGCAAAACAAGCAAAGATCTTCAATCTTTTGGAATTGGATCACAATACCCGGGGCTACTCCAAAAAGATGAACAGGCCTAGCAACACAACTGATGCTGCATAAAAGGACTTTGTGTAGATTTGGAAATGTTTTGCTTTACTTCTTACAAAATGTTATACATATCTTAAAACAACACTTTTATTTGCAGTGCAGTTTTCCTTTATCTGCAATTGGTTGAACTGAGGCATCGTTTCATGAGTGTCTATTGAAGGGCAACTAAATACTCTGAGAAATCTATGGGCACATTCCTTCCTCCTAAATGTTTTTTTTTGTGTATTTTATGTATTTTCAGGAATTTGTATTTTTCAGTTTACAGAGACATAAAGAATAGAACAGTGGAGAAACAAAGGAGATGTTGTAAAAGCAGTGGGCCAGATTCAGACCAACACTGTAGCTCAACTATCCTAGGCTAACTATAAGGTATTTTTAATTAGCTCTGGCTGCTTTTAAAAAAAAATATTGTGTTTTACTGAGCTCCCCACTCTCTCCACCTATGTAAGTATAGGTTTGGGAAATGCCTGGACTAGTGTTTACTAGTGTAGTCACCATTTTCATTGACAGTGCAGTGCTAAGGATCAATGGAAAAATAAAGTCCTACTTTGTCTAATGAATTAGTTATATTTTTTAAATCTCATAGGAACAACAGGCAATCTAATAAACGACCCCATAGGGCTCAATCATTAATAATTTAATTAAAAGGTAACTTCCCAAGTGACTGCAATAAAGGCTTGGACCAAGAGTGTCTAACATTACGATATCTTTTAATGGGAAAGGGCAGATGAAGGTCAAATTAGGAAACTAATGAAAAGAGGATGCAATTATTGTTTTCATTTCATATTAAGTGATATTATGATATGATATTAAGTACTCGGCACAATTCTTTATAACCAAATATGTAATCGTATTATTTAACATTCCAGATGCCTAGCATAAGGTGTTGAACACTGTTATGGCCGTCATAGACCACACACCATTACAATAGGTACATTCAATCTAAACAAAAACAGACAATTCTGAAGAAAGAAATGCTTAATCATTATGAAATGCACATTAGACATGTACATGACATTGTGTGAAGGCATAACAGCACAATAGGAACACACACACACTTCACTAATCACACACAAGGGAATATAATGTATGAGAGACACTCTAATTAGCTAGTAATCCTTCAAGACCTAATTTGCTGTATGTTTTTGAAAAACAGTGTTGCTTACGAGAAGTAAATACACTATTGATGAACTTCTGTGAGTGTTGCAAGAACACGACAGCATGTCAGTCATACAGTGGAGTGAGAACATGTGTAAAACATTCATGACGACAATGTAGTTAAGATTAAGATGCTGTAACTCCTAAATGGTTCATTTGATATGATTGAATATACCATCAAATTAAAGCTGACAGTCTGTACCTTAACCCCATAGGCAGTGTATAGTTTAGAATCCAAAGTGCTGGAAAACAGACAAAAAGACAAAAAGCATTGCAGTTCAAATACCTTCAACTGAGTTCACTCTAGCTGTTCCTCCTGTCTTTGAGGGACAGAGCAGTGCCGAATTTCATAAACATTCCATTCCTTCACACAATGACATCTACACTGCTCAAAAAATTAAGGGAACACGTAATCATCACAATATAACACCAAGTCAATTAAACTTCAGGGATATCTATCTGTCCAGTTAGGAAGCATAAGCAAATGTGAATCAATGTCACCTGTTTTGGTGCAAGTGAAAGTGATAACAGGTCACTTTCACTGGAGAGCCAAAAGCAAGACAACCCCCAAAAAGGGAATGGTTTTGCAGGTGATGGCCACAGATAATTGCTCTCTCCTTATCCTTCCTGACTGATTCTTCTCTAGTTTTTCATTTTGCTAGTGTCCTTGTCACTACTCGTAGCATGAGGCGGTACCTGCAGCCCATTCAGTTTGCACAGGTAGTCTAGCTCCTCCATGGATGGTACATCCGTACGTGCCGTCACAAGATTGTTTGCTGTGTCTCCCAGTACAGTCTCAAGAACATGAGAGAGATACCAGGAGGAGAGCTGGACATGCCATAGAACGGCATCAACCCAGCAGCAGGACTGGTGTCTGCTCCTTTGTGCGAGGAGGAACAGGAGGAGCACTGCCAGAGACCTACAAAATGACATCCAGCGAGCTACTGGTGTACATGTTTCTGACCAAACTGTCAGGAACAGACTCCATGAGGGTGGCATGAGGGCCTAACTTCCTCTAGTGGGACCTGTGCTCACAGCCCAGCTCTGTGCAGCTCGATTGGCATTCGCCAGAGAACACCAGAATTGGCAGGTCCGCCAGTGGCGCCCTGTTCTCCTCACACATGAGAGCAGGTTCACGCTGAGCATGTGACAGACGTGAGTCTGGAAACGCAGTGTTGAATGTAATGCTGCAGGCAACATCATCCAGCATGACTGGTTTGGCGGTGAGTCTGTGATGGTCTGGGGATGCACATCCTTGGAGGGTTGCTCAGACCTCCACAAGCTAGCCAACGGTACCCTGACTGCTGTTAGGTACCATGATGAAATCCTCAGACCATCGTCAGACCTTACGCTGGTGCAGTGGGCCCTGGGTTCCTCCTGGTGCAGGACAATGCATGGCCTCGTGTAGCCAGAGTGTGTAGGCAGTTCCTGGATGATGAAGGCATTGATGCCAATCACTGGCCCTCACATTCTCCAGACCTGAATCCATTGGAGAACCTCTGGGTCATTATGTATCGATGAATCCAGTGTCACCAAGTAGCGCCACAGACTGTCCATGAGCTCACTGATGCCCTGATTCAGGTCTGGGAGGAGATCCCCCAGGACATCATCCACCGTCTCATCAGGAGCATGCCCAGATGTTGTCGGGAGTGCATACATGCACGTGGGGGCCATACACACTACTGAGTCACGTTATGAGTTGCCTTGATGAAATTCACGCAAGTTGGAACAGCATGTGATTTCAATTATTTACTTTCATTTTCGGTGTGAGTTTGAATCCAACCCTCAATCGGTTGGTGATTTTGGCTTCCATTGACTGCTGTTATGTCATTTTGTTCTCAACGAATTACGCAATAGTAAAGATTTTGATCTTTAATATATTTCGTTCATCAAGACCCGAATTGTGATTTAAGTGCTCCCTTAATTTTTTGGAGCAGTGTGCATGTTTAATGTACATATCATAATGACAAAGCATTTTTTCTTCTAAATTGTCTGCTTTTTGTTTAGATTGAATGTACTTATTTTCGTATACGTTATGTTAATATTCTGTCTTCCGCAGCCTCAATAATAACAAGAATGCAAATGTTTTTCATTTTTTGTGGATCAGGAGATTGAACACAATTCTCAGATCGAGGCTTGCTGTGAAATTTCAACCCATTCTAATCCATGTGAAAGGGCCGAGGCTTGCATCGGTGTAATTCCACGTGATTGATGTAGTCCGAAGCCTCGTTTAATCACATGCTTTTCCCAATGCCTCTTTTAAAATGCAGGCTTACTATGGTTGTTCGGTATATGAGACTTTCAAACACTTACCTCTACTGGTCACCTTATTTAGTAATTTATTTTAAAAAGTTGTTAGCATTGCAAGTCCACCAATGGCACAGTTGGTAGCGTTGTGGACTCTCAATCATTAACTTGTTGTGGAGCGAAATCGAATCCAGGTCATGTTTAACTTTTTGAGTGTGAACAACACTGTTTATTGTTGTGTAAATAATATTTGTGTTATTTAGTGTATCTAATGACACTTTTGCCTTAATAATACAAAACAACTGAACAGATGCACATTTGAAAAATGCTAGCATTCCCCTTCGCAAAGCACCTAACTCAGTCTAACCACTGAATTCAAAAGCCTCAAGGCAATGAACCATTTTTTCCGCCCAATTTGACGAAAGTCTTGAGTCCTTCAGAAAGCCTTGATTTCCTATGGGGTAATATTTGTCTCAATATTATTTGTCTGGACAGATAGACAATCCATGCATAAATGTATTATCTGTATGAAGAGAGTGACAATCCGTGTGAACACATTGACAATCCGTGTGTAAATTTAAAATCTGTATCAGCAGTAAATGTGCAATCTGTGAACACAAAAAACACATTCAAATAACAAATAAAGATTTACAAATACATTTAAAACGTGTGTATCTCAATTCTGCACGTACAAATTCAAATTGTTTTTATTCTAAAACTAGTGATTGGAAACTGTGGGGTTAGATTTGTCTCAATATTAATTGTGTGAACAGACAGACAATTCATGCATAAATGTGTAATCTGTATGAAGAGAGTTACAATCCGTGTGAACACATTGACAATCCATGCGTAATTTAAAAATCTGTGTGAACACAAAAAATACACATTCAAATCCCACAATAAATAAAGATTTACAGATTCATGAAAAACATTTGTCAATCTCAATTCTGCACATACAAATTTAAATTCTACGTGTACGGATTGCATCATACACACAAATACATGAAAAAACATTTGTGGATCTCAATTCTGCATGTACAAATTTAAATTCTATGCGCACAGATTGCCATTTACACACAAATAGTTTTGAGACAAACTCTCCGCCAGTCAGAAGGAAATCAGCTTGTATCACTCGGGTATTTTCAGATAGCAGATGATGTAATTTCCTTCCTATCAAAGTAGGACTACACCGTTTTTCTAGGAATCTTTTTTAAATGTAGGCTTTGCAATCATCATTAAGTAACGTACATTCATTATTTTGGAATGTTAAATAATGTAATTATTATTTAACAGTTCAGTTACATGCGAGTAGTAAATGTAGGGTATATTGTGTCAGAATGGTGATTTATTACCCCCTAGTGGACAGGGCTTCCAGATTGATGTGACAGGTGGGTGGGACATCCGGTTTGCTGGGCGGGACTTCCGGTGTGACATATGGACTTCCTGTATGACGTGTGTTAGGGCGGGACTTCCGGAATGACGTATGCATGTCCGGTGACTTTGTGATTTATGATTGCATTGATGTGTCCATGTTTGATGTTTTACAACGACTGATAAGCACCCCGGACACGTGTTATAACAGGTGGGCTATGTTTGATGTTTAACAAATGGGTCTTAGGGTTCCGGAATGTTAAATTCCCAGGCAATAAATAAGTGTTATATCAGCGGCAAGATGTTTGGTGTACAACAAAAGGTTTTATCTTCTGACAAGTGGTACAACAGTTGTCCTACAACCGGTGGGTGTTAACCTTTCATGTTTTATGGGATGATTGGTGTGGTCTGTGTATTTAAACCACGTAGACCCCTGTGATGGTCATTCAGTATTGTCTGAGTAAACTTACCTACATAATACAAAACATGGCGGATTGTATGGCGATCAATGTTTTGGGTGAAACACCGTTGAAAGCTAACAACTTAACCGCTGCTCAGCGATTTTGTAAGAAATTACAAATGGACAGCAGAGATGCATTCAACATGGCAGCACCGAAGAAACCGATGCGGAGCTTAACACGAATCCATCATCTGCACCAGAATATGTTGGCAAGGGAATGGAAGTTGGACAACGGTCGGATCGGTGGATACATTTTCAACCCAGAGATACCGGGGGTAGCAATTTATGAATTACCCGAAGGCCAAGAGTTTAAGGCTGGCTGATCAAGTGGTTTTTAACACCAGTTTATGGAACACCTTTCGAAAAGTGATTTAGTTGGGGCCAGAACAGGGCTCCCATAATACGGTAGATATACTGTTTAAAGTTGTCGAGGGAATGAAGCAGTATGACTGTTAGATTGGAATTATTTCCGGAAAATGTCAGCGGGTTAGATTGTGACTGCAACAGCGGACGGTTCGACTGACGTAAGACCCTGAAGCCCCGCCTTAAGATAACACCGTCCTCAACACAGCATAAAAACAGAAATACCGCCTGTGACTATCAAGCAGTCGGAAGAATTTACGAAACATGTCTCAAGATTACAACCAAGCGGATATTGAAGAACCCAAGACTGAGGACTGGCTGTGTGACGCCTGGGATGACAATGCTGAGGCCTTCTACGGAACCCCTGACCCCGACAGCTCAATTCCACCGGCATACCCAACAAGAAACTACCATTAGATTGACCGGATTGGTGAACAGCTAGGTCCTCTTAATCTGTCATACCTTTCAAATGCTACAAGAGTTATCACAAAATG